>LR737391.1:2598184-2690135 GCA_902655005.2 Marronus borbonicus | reverse complement strand
GATTTGGTTAAAGCAGTGCACACCATTTTGATGTAACTGGGCCCCACCCTTGTGTATTTTTTTGTCTGTTTCCTTGCAATTTTTTCTTTTATTATTATTATTATTATTATTATTATTATTATTATTATTATTAATTAGTTCAACGTTTATAAGTATGAGCTTCCTGTTAGCAACCGATTTCCGGTTAATTCCAATTTTCTTCGAATCTTATTAACAAATGTTTCTACTACGAAGAGTATTTCCCGGCCCCATTGATATTTTCCAGTCTTTTAACCGGCTAGATTTGCTGCCGAAAGCATGTGTCCGAATTTTCCTCGCGGAGGACAACGATTTTCAAAGTTAGTTCCGAAATAAAAACGAAAACTGTGTGTTCTCTTACCTGTTTATTGGTCCTATTTATACGTTATCTCTATATTACATCTATTGACGAAATAGTTATTAACTATTAAAGCACGCCTGACATAAAGTACCAAGCATAATTAGACACAAATCTTACGTATAGAACGAGAATCTCAAATTATTCCACCTACACCACGTTCTTATGCAGTAATAGTTATAAGTTCAGCCGAAGATAGCGGCATAAAGTTTGTGAAAAAGTTCAAGGATAAGATTTAGTATTGCAAGAATTTATTTATGTATTATTATTTTATATTATTATAGATCTCCAAGCATTCAATATTCATACTCACTAATTGTTTTTCCAATTTATTGTAATCGTTATATAAACTTTGAGGGACTATTGGGGCCAAAGAGGGAATAATACTACATATTGTGCAGCTCCATATCAAGAGAAGACTTAATTCAGTAAAACGGATTTAGGGAGATTGTTAGGAAAACTCAGCATCTTCACGCTAATAGGTGTTGACAGACATTAGCGGTGTCACATGTATGTACATTATGCACGCCTTTATTAAATAGATGACTAGCTGCTAGCGTCCCGTTGCAAACTCTTATCCACACAGTATGTCATCGCTGACGTGTACACCCGTCTACTTGCATGTTTCTCCGGAACTTTCCATCATCGTGTCAAGGTTAGTGTGAAGTTATTGATTAACGCTTGACGTTTTGTAAACAAAATAAGATAAAAATAAGAATAACAAAACAACATTAAACTTTTATACAAATAACATCGTTCGATTTATTAATTTATTATACAATGTAGAATGTATAATACAATACATTACTTCGTTGAAATCCTTGCCTTGTATATCAAGTGATATTTATGCGTTCTAGAATATAATTATTATAATTAGATATATTTTGTGAGATCTCAGACTAGAAAGCTTTAATATGTATCTAGCTGTAGTATTATAGAATGCAATGCAATATGGAAATTACGGGTTTCGTACTCAGTTTTGTACCTTAGAGAACGGCAAGAAAATGTTCCTTAGTTTCCATCATTATAGTTTCTTCTGCAGTAACATGGAAACACTCCTCCTGTGTATTATTACATTATCTAATATTGTAGCATGAAATACTGCATCGCCTTTTGTGATATTTATTATCACAAATATCTATATTCTACAGAAATACTAAAAACGTCAGGTTTTCTAAAAAATCAAAACAATGTAAAAACAAATTTTTTCGCGTCTGTATCTTATGCGTCGTTTGTTTCCCTTCCCTTCCCATAGTTAGCCTCCCTTCAATCAATTTTCAACTGCTGTGATATCAATTATGTATTTTATTATTAAATTGAAGGAGCAGTAATGAAACAAAGCTCTTCGTCTGACAAAATTCTATGTTTAATAATAAGGGCGACCGATTTAGTATTATATAGAACGCATCCTCGGGCCAAAATTAACTCATATTTCGATCTTCTTTGTCCACTAAGGACGCCCCTGTCAATAGCAATTTGCTTGTTATTGTTACTATTTGTACAAGTATCAGTTAATGGTGATTGTTTTGCATTCCCTGTAACAATTTAATGAGCTACTTTACGCTTTTTTGGGGCAGAATCTTCTAACTGTAACTGGAAAAGATTTCCAGTCCTCATGATTTCAAACTTAAAATATTGCCACCATCTGTCCAGTATAACTAAGAGATTAAAGCAATTAAGATAGCAACCTATATCGTATTTGGAGACCTTGTACTTCTTATATATCTCCACTATACTAATTCCCTTGATTCTGTCTCTGGTTACAACAAAGGTTCATGTAGTGTGCGTTTTTGTGTTCGAATTATACGAACTATATTATTCACGCATAAATTTACCAGCGCTTTTCACATCGGTAAGCTCCGCAAATTATCGTAACTAAAGAATCTGCAATAAAGCAAGATGTTTGCAAATGAATTTCAATATGAAGATCAAACATTTATGTTCATCTTTCTACTTATCTATCTCTTTGAGGATCATAATCCACAATTCGCTTTTTCAAGCTTCTTCATAAGAAAATGCCGGAATATATGCTTTGCATATTTGCATGAAATATGAATTTTGTGTTTTATAGTCATTTTGCATATTTCGCATATCTTGAGGATTTATTTATAAGTGAAAATTCTGTTTGTTCTTGTTGACAGACGTCGCACCATACAGCGTGAAATGCAGCACGCAATTTAAAAACTCTTTACTGGAATCACTGTGAAAATATAAAACTAATTATTATGGATCTTAATAGAGACACAGAGTTTATAATAGACGCCCAATAACTATATAAAAATAAAGAAGTGCCTCGGCAATTTGTGTTTATTAAAGTCAATTACGGTTTTATTTCGAATTCAATATTGCAGCTAAAAAAACAATTTATGTCGCTAATTGGAAGCGTTGAGATAATAAAGAAATTTAAAACATCATGCCTCCAATTGAAAGGGAGAGCAGGAAACACCTTATGGAAATTTTATGGAAAAGGATGAGGATCTGAAAAACTAAAGGATATACGAAAATTGTCTGTACTGCTTACAAAATGTTTATTTATACTGGAACTAGTTTCGACAATATGCCATCATTAATTAGAATCCGTAGAAGTATTAGTTAATGCCACTAAAACTAAAAAACTTTCGTTTTGATTAACTGGCTGCCGATTCCTACGGCTTCTGTAGAGAGGTTGCATGCAGAAAATTTGGACAATATATGTGACGAATGTGTTTTCAATTAGAAACTGTCTTCCATATATATAAGTTCACACATTACTATTATTATTATTATTATACAAATTTCTCCATATGGTACTGCATTTCTGCTATTTCTGGTATTTTTTGAATTGTATATTTCCCATGACAATGTGCATATTTAGGCACATTGTCATTTATTTTTCCTTTTTTTGTATATATAATGTGCTTTATTTCACGCGAAGACACCTAAATAAATTGTTCATTAATAAGGCAATTAGTGTAAAACTTTTATCAGTGATAGATTAACATTTTTGTAGGAATTATGTTTTTTTTTTGAGTGTAGATCTGATCTACTATGAATAGAATAAAAACTAATGTTTCGAGTAAAGTCATAGTACCGATGAAGATCGAGCAAAAAAAATATTTACAAAGGTTGTTGCTAATCACTAAAATATTTCACGTATCAAATAGAAGATTTTTCAACTAATGTCCTGAAGTGGAGCACATTTATCTACTCGTCTTCTGTTATACAGTACAACGCGCCGTAACATTTCCGGCGAAACTTCGCGACAAGCTTGTCAGATTTTCTCACGTAGATCCTCTCTGCTTCAACGTCTGGATGTATACACAATATTTTTAATAGTTTCCCACAGAGAAAAGTTCAGTGGTGTAATATCGGGCTATTCCATTAAAGGATTATTGCGACACATTCTCCTTAAAGGAAAATTCTCGTCCGACCATGCACGTACTATTCTTGTGTTTTAAAATGAGCTTCCATCAAGCTGTAAATACCATTTCTACCCATACTTCGTAAACTTGTGTAATGATTATTATCTGATCTAGTTATTTTGTTCCCATTGTTGAAGGTCGCTCATTTTTTACATATATTATTTTCATATATCATCCTTGATTTTTGCCGGAAAAAGACTTGGTGTAGCTATTTTTGCTTCCTATACAACAACTTCGGGAATGTCTAAATAACTATCGGAACTCATTTTTACAAACTGGCGTTATAAATGTAACAAGTAATTTACTATGAATAATATCTGACAGTTTCAAACGGTGCTATAGGAATACCTACTTACTTCGCTGAAAATCTAAGATGCTCCAGAAATTTTGAATTTCATAAATCTGCCCTGTTATTATACTTATTCGTTATACCTATGCATTTTGCTTATTTCATTCAATGTAGCAAACAATTTAAAATTATGTAAAGAACTTTATTGGCATTAACCAAAAAGGAAATGATAAAGCTATAAATAAATAACATCACGAAGTTCTTCCTACATTCGTGTAGGCAGCGATAGCTAATGAAGTAACTTCATACATAATCCGAAGACCCCGGGCTAAACCACCTTCGTCACTCCCGTAAACGTACTTCCATGTTGTTTCTCCTCTGCCGTATAACTTTGACCGATTAGCGAGACGGCGATTTTCTCTTCTGAAGCGAAAATTATACGTTTTCCGGCCGTAAGCTACGCTCACACGTATTTCTGCGCTTGGTAGTTCATTGAACCGGGTCGCGTACTCCTAATTTGAATAAAAAAAACAGCTATCCTCAATGAGCAGCGCTCTTCGAAAATATCGCAATAATTAATACCTTAAGACTATAATTTCCTGTCAGCGAGACGGTCATTAATAGCGCGTTAAACAAAATGAACTCTGCTATTCCCTTTCTCCTATCGTGTGCTTTTTATGCTAGTTATACTGTTGCCATAATCCCATCAACCTACACATCGTGAATAACTGACTGACGTGCGCATATCTTATCTAGATGGCTAACTTATGTGGTGTGTACATGCAGGAACAAAGATACGCTAACAGCTAAGAAAGCAGAAACACAAAATGTTGTCTTACCAATGTTAAGAAAATTTTTCCTTGGAATACGAAAAAAAAATTAACTACCGTTATTACCAAAAAAATTTTAAAACAATATTTTATGGAGATATAGAATTAGAGAATTAATGATCTGATACAAGAGAAACAGTTCTCTAGCTATCTCACGCTAGGAACGACAGTATGACTAGCGTATCGTGGTGTTTATGTGAGCTTAGCGTTCATCAACAAAGATACCATTGGATAATAATATATTTAATTTACAAAAGAAAAGAAAATAAATAAAAGACATTGAAAAATTAAACAGAATATAAAAATAAAGTACGGCGACAACTTTATATACAAAGAGATGTATTTAAAGTGAACAAAATTCGATAATCAACTTATACGTGGTAAATGGACATGCGAAAAATTCCGCAAAGTATAGATTGAAAACAAAATAGGGAGTGGTTGTCGCCTAGGACAGTGCTGAACACCGTCTGCGATGCGGGGCTGAGTTTCGCCTAGGATAGTGCTTGGATACCGTCAGTGTTGCAAAGCAGCAGAAGCGAAATAAAATTCTATAGCGGTTTATATACTCTAGCGGATGGTGACGTAGTACTTCTTCTGAATGTTGTACGGTACAAAAAACAAGACGACTATGTGGATCTATAAATGAAGCAAATATGTACTGTCGTTCAGAAGAAGCTTATGAGATTCTCCAAAAGTTTGTTCGCATAAAAGTACAATCAAATATTTGCAAAATGATTTAAAGAATGAGTACAAAATCATCATCCTGATAATAAATTGTCTCATTTTTTAGTAAAAGTTCACATTCAAACCAAGTGTGTCGGCAATTCTCTCGCATTAAATGGTGCTTATAGCAAATACAACTTCCTCCACATCAAAGTTAATAACACCTCACGCTGAAGTAAATTATAACATTCTAAAAAAACAATTTTTGCAACCGAAATGATCCAGAACATATCTATAACTTGAACGCAATCACACAAATGATTACGCCCCTTAGCGCTTGACTAGAAAAACATGAATAACGTTTTCTAGTTTCCCAAATTTCTTTTTAAACCAACTTTTTAAGAATCCATTAAAACAAGCCAAATTCTTTCGGATGTGATATAACCTCAGACCTTTATCTTATTTGAAAGAAAAGGTAACCCCGTGCCATTTGAATTTTTCGAGAAATTATGCCTTTTGTACTTTTTCACATTAGTTCCTCCCTCTAGCTGTCAATTCCGAACATTAAAACTATTCTTAATGAAATGATCTTGATCACTTTCGCAGTTAATATTTTTTTAATCTTGTAGAACTTGCCATCGCTGAGATATACCCACTGTTCATCCTTAAACGGATACCCAGTATATTTATTAAGAAAGAATAAAACGGTACACCGTATACGTTATGTAGTGGTGTATTCGCTAAACGCGGCTGATTCCTCAGCTTTATCCCGTTGTTTTGAATGG
Source organism: Marronus borbonicus (assembly GCA_902655005.2). Taxonomy (NCBI): domain Eukaryota; kingdom Metazoa; phylum Arthropoda; class Insecta; order Coleoptera; family Scarabaeidae; genus Marronus; species Marronus borbonicus. The sequence goes on along the minus strand of LR737391.1, from coordinate 2,683,791 downwards.
AGCTGAATATTTACCAAACTTGTATGATTACAAACAATGAATTTTATTGACCAACCCAGAGCAGTACAGGGCATGTTCCCAGTTTAGTGTAGATTTTTCCTGTTCAGGTTTCGATTTCGTTTCATCCAGTTATCGATTATATCAACGGTTCTATTTTTTTTTTAAATTTTACATAAGATACTCCTTATTAATGTTTTTAATTAATTTTGATGCATGCGCGTATGCGCATATTGTAAATAAAAATATGGTGGCATTATATTTTCGAACAATTCTAAAAAACAAAGAATTCCTCTGTATTTCAGGCCTGTATAAGATAAGGCAAACATTTACTTTTTTACTAATATGACCAACTCGCCAATTTGAATTTACACTAAAATAAGCAGCTCTATTTTTCTTTGGATGGAGCATATAAAAAACCGTGAGTGACTATAAATACAGTTTACACACAATTTTATAGGAAAATTTCCTCTCACTGTGAAGAAAGTTTGTTGGAGCTACTTGTTTTATTCCCTTTGGACTTGCGTAGCCAAAAAGTTTTAGGTTGTTAATTGTTTCTTTTGGAGACTATCACTTTCTGCTGTAATTGTTATTTACTTCTTTAGTTTTGTGAATTCAAACTTGATTGCAAAGTTTCAGAATTGTCTCGCAAAGCATGTATTACATTTGGACAATATACTTTGAATTGGTTTATGTTAATTAATCATGTAACATTTACATTCATTGGAGAATCCTCACGAAAACTGTTCTAAGGACTTTACAAACTGTTTCGGTTATACTTCCTTGTATGTGAAATATAGATTGTCTTAATTTGCATTACGTTGATATCAAAACGATAACAAGGTGAACTTTTTCTTTCATTCGGATATGTATTCACTTCAGTACACAAAATCGAACACATTCGTATGTTTTTCTCGCTAACAAACATGCTCATTACACGCATTTGAAGAATATACCAGTATTCAAGACAAGCGAGCACTTCGCAGACTTTGATTGAAGACTGAATTATTAGAGAAATAAACGGAACACGTGTTGTTTTGATATACGCGGTGAGCAGCGCCGCGGCTAGATCGCCGGACTAGATTTACATCCTTAATTAATCCGTGTATATTCACTATTTATACGACACTAACCTTTTATTTGCATAGAGCGATAAATTATAATGTAGGTACGCTTCGCGGCAGGTAAATAATGCATGAGAGACAAAGGCGACTCGTATAATTACCGGTTGTCAGTCGAGGCGATATTAATGTCACGGTTTGTGCGTCGTTTCGTTTCGTTGCTTGTTGTTACTTGTTGTTACTATTGCATAGGGATAGGTGATAGGCAGTAGGCATACGTCGAGGCGTAGAAGCGAAAAGAGACGGAGAAGACAACGAAGCGCATTAAGGCGCGCTGAATCGACTTTGAAACGTACATTTATAAGGCGCGTATGGGCGTATGTGTGTAGACGCTGAAACCAGCAATTAACGCCGTGGGTGTCAATTAGCTTGTTATATCGATACATTCGTAATAAATACTCTTATTCATTGCCTTGCGTTTCATCTCGCTTAAAGTCGCCGTAGCGATTTCTACATTGAATGATAATGTGGTGCTCTTTGTTATTTTCGCAGCTTAAATTATTAACTGAGACTACGTACTTGAATGCTAATAAAAGATGGTACTTGAAAGCATGAGCATTTATTGCTACCGGAGTTTTATGCAACCCAAATATCAAACGTGTAACTACTATTGCAGTAACTATATTTAAGTAAATTTAAATAGACTCTACATCAATAAAATATTTTTATTTCGAAAAGTACTCAGCTATTTTTACTTGCATCTGCATTTTACATATCTTTTCGTCTCTTCTTGTAAACAACAATTACATAGTACAGCTGATCATTTTTTCCCTTTCTTTGGGGAGTTTTATTGCAAAAGAGGGATTTTTTTTGTTGTGATCAAGTTATAGACTATTCTTTATTTCATAAAATTAGGAATCTCTTGAAAAGCCGAGTAATTATTTTGACTGATATTTGACACTTGTGGTGCCACCTACATTCGATAAGTTTCCTCAAACGCGATGATGATGTCGACAGTAACCAATGTTGTATTATTTCAGCACAGCTAAGTAAAACAGTGCAATAGTACGTCTCTTAACAATTCAGTACAATTTTTCATCTATTTATTAAAATTCCAAATAAAGATTAAATTTCAATATTACCTTAAAAGACGAGAAATTTAAAAATGGGGGTTTTGTTAAAAAAAAACCTTCCTTGTACTTCATCTATAAACTAGAAACTATAGAGAGTTCGCAGAAAAAGACTATAAACTTGCCATTAAAACAATAATAACTCTCCCTTCTGAGCTCGCAACAAGTGAGCATGTAGTTACGTTTAATAAGTGTAATTTGTTGCTTTTTCTCTGTTCGCCTTTCTCTTTCTTACCTATAAAATAAGGACCCAATAATACTGATGATGGCAATTAGCTGAAGCTAGTACGAAAACCTACCAAAAGCTTGTGTAAGATGCAATGAGGAAATAAGCTTACGTTTATTTTCTTTGTTATTCGAATTTCGCGACACTACCTAGAAGAAATGTATTAAATTCCTTATAATCAACCCTCTCTTCTTAGTCTATCTAACTTCTTCACTCATCTGCCGATCTGCTGGGACCGGTGCTCGGTTATTGGCTTCACCGTGTGTGGTATAAGTAAACAATAAATCATTCAATTGTGCATCGCCCCTGGGCTTGCTTAACACATGAACACACCGTTTTCTAACATGTCAATATTTTCATAGTTTGTAAATGGTGCCTGTAAAGTGTTCCATAGCTTTGCTACCCACCCATACGCTGTAAAGGTTAAGGTCTAGTTAATTATTTTCCAACACACGAATGGTGACCCAAAATTATGCCGAATTCAGCAGAAAAACTTCTACCCTAATAGAACTCGAACGCATAGCACTTAACCCTACCACAATCAGCAGCAAAAACATTTTAGCATTTGACGAACGATGCCCATTGCATCGCGTACAATCGCTACAACCGCTCGATGACCCAGTGGTAAGAGGGCCTTTACCACTGGGTCACCGAGCCCTTAATTAAACTAAATAGTTAAATTAATAAAAACTCCTAAAATCGTGAATATTACGATATGTTAATGCCTCTTCATGTTTCAAATAATAACACAGGCCAAGCAGTGCGATGTACGCGATGCGATGGACATCGTTCGTCAAATGCTAAAATGTTTTTAAGACTAGAAGACAAAATTATTTGTACCGGACGCGTTACAATACAACCACGTAGAAATGCTGGCCTTCCTCTCGTTTACGTGATGATAAGATTGGTTTGATAAGGAATGATTCTTCAAAAAGTACTAGGTGCGTTGGATGGTGGAGAATTAAGAACAAATATGACGCACTCTGAAACGTAACCAATAGCATCCGTATCATTTTATAAGAGCCTGGCATTTGGAAGATAAATTCGTGTCCGCAAATTTCGTAACACCTTGTATATGTACACAAGTATGATATTTTACGAAGCAATATTTTCGGAAACGGTTAGAAGGCGACAATCACTAAATTGAAACAAGTTTGCTTCAACATTGACGTTAACTTCAAATAGATCATTTAAGTTTGCAGTTATATACTCCTTCGTTTATGCTAGTTTACACATCTTTTTCTAAATCTGGCTAAAAATCATTTGCATCTAGTAAGCCATCAACCTTCCAAATTCGTATACACAAAGCCCAACCAGAATATGTCAAAGTATCCATTCTAGTATATGCTGAACAAAAGGGTTTCTTATTTCTAAAAAGTTCTCTTACTTTTAAAAACACGCAGAAATAACCAGTGAGTAAACCAATATGGAGTTTGATCTAGCAACGCAAAATTTGCTTGCTACATATTTGTCACTGTGAAATCATAATTCTTCTTCAATTATAGTAAAAGTTAACGGTAATAAACACTTTCAATTTCTCCTAGGCAAAGCACGGAAACACGTCTCCAAAGTTCTATTTTAGGGTTAAAGGATAAGGAATGCAATTTTCACCTTATCTGGCGGCGCCAATATGATCTTCCGCTTTCAGACGTGTCTACGTTTATTGGGAGCCATTTCCTGCACGACTTCGGTCGTTACCAAACGCTTAATTATGATTAATGCGCCGCTTCGCGCCCGATATTGAAGCCCTATATTTCCATAAAACCGGGGTATTAAGGCCGTACGGCAATATCTTGCTCCTCTACCGTCGCACACGGGGAGCTTTCGGAGTATCGTTGTAAACAGCGAGAATTTAGAGTGCCGAGACGTCGAGGAAGTTTCGATCTATACAGCCTTCTGCAGATTCCATCGCGCCATTATAGATTTACGTGTTGTTATATGTATTTATGATGCTCTAATAAAAAAAGAGAATAGAAAATATGGTAAAAATATGTAGGGACCGGATGTTTAAACTTCTTCTTCGTTAATAATTTCAATCTATAGCTCCTAACTACGCGAAATTTCTTCGCCACATTATTAATATTATTGCATTAGACGAAATTCTTTTCATTCCCATGCGATAGCTTGACCTCTTGTGTAAGCTTAGCTGGTTGACAATATTTGGTTTAGTAACAAGTTTTGGAGAAGCTAAAAACGTAATCAGCAGAGTAATTGAAGTAAATAATCAAAAACACGCTCGGGAATGCAATAACAACATTCATAAAAAGCTACCTTTAATAAAATACTACTACAGTTTCTACTCTGCTCGATAACCCAGCGCACGGTGGGGTATAATTAACTGCACTTCATCTTTATGGCGTTACAGGCTCCTGTGGATATGACCAGCTAGAACCCTGTTGCTTATAACCCCATTAAAGCACTTACCACACAAAGGATGAATTCATGCAAAGTGTAAAGTTTTCATTTACCAGTGACAACCTCTTTGTTGAATTAATATAAGATTTATCAAAATCTTTTCAGACTAGGAATAATGCCTTCTAATAATGGTTGGTTGTTACAAGAAGTTGATATAAAACCTAGCGATAGAGTTTTAATGGTGGTAACGAAATATAAAAGAAGATACTCTAATATGTTTCCCGAAATAGTCTTAAGGTACCTTTTGAATTGTACTACTACAAAATCCCTTACGTTACGGAGGTTGTATAACCGAGTTTTTACTGAGCTGATTACAACATTTCATTTACTGAAAATAGCTTTATTTCAGTCACTCAATTTTTTTATTTTTAAACATTTTTAACCAGAATACGAGTTACTTCCTATTGATGGCCGAATAGCAACTTAATTATGAACCCTTATTTAGGTATCTGAATATTAGTACAACTATTCAAAGAGTTCCCATAAATAGCTTTAAGCGATGTTGGATGATTTAGATAAATATTGAAAACTACAAATTTGGGCATTAAATTCTCAGTAATTTAGATCAACCATTCAAATTATATGGGTTAACAAATTTTCATCATTAATACAGTGGGGTGCCATTTTTATTCTGGATCACTTTCGCAAACCGTTTTTGCTTAATTATCCCAATGTTGAAGGTATGTTGTTGTGTTATGTGAGAGTTAAATTAGCATTTAGTATATAAAGCACAGGTATAACAAGCATGTTTCTTATGACAAACAGTACATTTTCATCTTGCCCCAGTTATATCACAGTTAAAACTTATGGACGGTAGTGTAGGAAGAGCAATGTCAGGGACGCAAAAGGTGCGCCCTCTAACTTATGCACCCATAAAGGTGAAGTGCGGGAGTTACGAGAACGAAACGGTGTTACCCCGGCGTTATTGAACGTTAGCGGTTTAAAACTGGAGGGAATGAAAGCAAGTAGCTGCGCAAGTATATGCACGTTGTAAGAGGAAAATGAGGGAGAGCTTTTCGAGACCGGGCCATTAGCGATGCTAATGAAATTGAAAGGAGTCTCATGAATATATCGCGCCGTGATACTTGAAGTGATTGATATTGCTCGCCCCCGGGCTCAGCTACACGACTACGGAGGTTATTTATGCGGTGGTAAATTATTATAAACTTGATTTACAAGATAGATTGTAGTCATATTCGTGGTCTGTTTTCCACGACGATTTATGGACTATGCTTACCACTTTTATCGTACGACTAACTAATATAATGAAGCAGTGAATTGAGAATTTGTTTGATGAGGTAAGAGAATACAACGAAATAAATAATTCAAGAAAGTTTGTTGTATCTGAACTGAACACGATGTATGTATAATAATAATACACGTTTATTACCCAACAGGTTCGAATGCCCAATAACAGGATACTAATAAATAAATATACTTATATACCATGATAACAGGATCACAACCCTCTTTGCGCTCATACCCAGCATGTCATGCTTCTCAGTTCTCCATATATTGCTTCCCTCTAGATAAGTTCGATCAATGCAAAAGGAGAGAAATCTAAGAAATTTTAGATAGATATGATCTAGATTTAGAAGGTTACAGGCGCATAATTATAAATTAGATCTGTATATTCTAGTTTACTTAGTACAAAGGCAAAGTGTAACAACTTTAGTAAGGAAGTATTTGGAGATACTGTTTTTACTTGTGTCTCTTTTAAATTTCTTATTGTTTTGAAGATTTTACTTTTTAGGCTGAATGTTTTTTTCTTTTTTCTGACTCTGTCAATTTCGTGTTAAACCACTAAATTGTTTTTGAGCTCTTTATTTTGTTACTTACTTTTCGACACCGATGTATGTCACTTTTGAGCAATAATTTATATGACATTAATCAGTCAAACGATAAAGCCATGCTGAATTTCATTTTGCAGCCGTTCTCTTCTGTTCTATAGTACCTCAACTTGCACTGTCGGCTAGAGCTTGCCTAGCCGAAGTAACTGACCGACCACGTTGCAGACGGCTATAGTTGATGCTTGATGGAAATCACAAAGCTCCACCTGAAAGACCGTTATTTTATTTTTCTACCGTTTTGTGTGTAAGCCTTACACGTCGTGTTTTATTTTCTGTTCAATCTTTTCTTGTACAAGTTCTTAACCGTAAACTTTTATTTTACTTTATGCCGTTTGCTCTAAGAATTTCATTTCATCTCAGTTCAAACCGAACTACGTTTTATTGCAAATACTGAAATACGCAAACTTACCTGTTTCATACCAAGAACTCTGGACGATTCCTACCCCGAGATTAAATAGAAAACATTAATGAACGCTGTGCATAAATACACAATTTAGTAATTTTCAAAGCCCGCAAACAATAAAACTAGTTTTCATTCACGTGTAAATTGTTGTTTGATTAACATCTCACGATATTATTTTTTACAAACGAATAAATACCCGTAACCCCGACCGTCGAAGCTGCTAATTTCACATTTTTACGTTGAAGTTATCAAAAGCAGATACATATGTTTAGTTCAGAGAGAAAAGCAGGCGTTACGACTATCATTAATGTGTGAGGAAATTAACTTTCTAATGTGGTTACATTCATTATATTAAGTTTGATTTTTAATCAAATTCCTGCGGTAAACATGTTTGTATTCAAATCACTCATGGTATCTGATGTAAGTCAGGATGGATACAAAATATTTGAACATGGTTTAGAAGGAAAATAAAGGTTCAGGATAGCATGCAAAGAGTTATAAAAGTTATCCAGAGCTTTTTAACATCGCAGTATAGTCACGAAGAAAGGATCAATTGTAATTCAAAAGATATAATAACAAGTAAGACAGTATTACAGTACGAAATTTTGTGTTAAAATCTCTACAAGGATAGAATGGCACATACATATTTTCAATTAGCCAAAATTATTTATTGTATGTACAACTATGATTTAGTTCATTTATGTTGTCGCTGTTACGAAAACTAACTTACAAAACGAATAGTGGCAAACCTTTTATTGGGTCCCGTACACCATTCGCATTTTAGGATATGCACAGGCTACGAATAAGATTTATTTTTTTCTAAAACAGCTGATATATAAAGCGGTATAACCAGGTCACCTTATATTTGAAAAAGATGGAAATCTCTTTGTCATGTTTTAACAGAAAGAAGTTGCTGGGCCCCGTTTTGGATTTTCAGGAGGGTGTTGGAACAGAAGAAGGCGTTTGTGGAGGCAGTGGATGACTTACGCTGTTACATTTTTTTATTTGGTTTTTATCGGCAGGATTCAAATCCCTTCTTTTGTTTTAAAAGCAACATATTTGCTCGCTACAATTAGCTCACTGTACTGACACTATTAAAAATTATTACAAAAAAAATACACCACTGAAATTGGTCGACGATGTGTCGGCAAATGTGAAAGAAGTCATGTTGGTAATAGTTACTCATCCATTAACGTTCTTACCCCTTCCTCTGACACTTTTCATACAGACTTGCAACTTCAAAATAATCTAGAGGACATGCTAGTGGAACATACCCCTTTTGTTTGTACAAATATTTATTTAAGGTTCAGGTTAAATACAAAGATATTTTTCTATTTTTATTTTTAATGTAGTAATAAAAGTCAAAATCATATTTTGTTGATTACTAAATAATTTTTTTAGATAGATTATTTATAAAGAACTGTACTAATGTACTAATTTCTTTCAACCTTCTAAAATATTAAGCATAAGTACGACGATGTAATTTAAAGCTCAAGGGGTCTTTATAGCATGAATTTAATTCACTGTAGGAGGCGTTCTTAAAATTATGTTAAATACTACCTGCTTTAACCGCTTCTCTATTCACTCCAATGTAGAAAACAAAGAATTCTTCACTAAAAATAATTCTCACGTACGTTTGCGCCCACCATATTCTCCTCGGCGAGATGTTTTCTACGTAATCGCCTCCTATTAACTCTCCTCATCTAATGAATATTCAAAATGGAAGCGCTTAATTAAAAATTATTTTAAATAGAAGGCAATAAATAAAATAATCCATGTGTTGTGAACGTTATTAGAGGTACAGCGGTAATTGCGAGGTATGAATAGACTTGATTAAGATAAACCGTAAAGGAATTACGTATATTCAATGTTAGCCTATAATCTCTTCTAACCGACGGAAGTTTTTAAGCGGAATTTAATTCACTAGTTGTTTTGAAACGATAATGCTGCTCGATGTTTATGTATGCAGTATCTAACCATTTACCGTTCCTTAGAAAACGATTTAATTGCAGGCATAATAAAGTTCTATTATCGATTTTCCTACAGCACGAGATTCTTTGATTTCTTCTATTTAACAATTTATAGAACTTTCAATTTTCCTACACTTTACAAAATACAGGCATTCTAAGATATGGTATTTTAAAAACACCAAGAACAGCGTAGCGGTAGTTAGAGAGTAACACGTGGTTTGATGTCGGGATGACGACCAACATTAAAAGAAAAGCTAAACTCAAATTTTAACCAATATTCCGGATGCTACGGGTCAAATAAACAGATCTTAGATTATTGAAAATGTAATAAGTAACCCATAACCTACAATGAGTTACAACTAGAATCTTATGAATTTGAAACAAAATCAGCACAACGTAGTATATGTTAGGAGTTTGGAGTGATGAATGAAGAATTGGACAGGTGCTCGTGAAATTTGAAGGAAAATATACAGGTTGAAAATGGAGAAGTTGAGAACACAATAAAATCTTATAAATTGTCGAAAAAGGCATGATGCATTTTCATAACAGCTAGTGACTTTTCATTTTTGGAACACTGTTGGTTTAGGTTTATGTTTAGGTTCATTTCAAAAGATATTCTCGATTTTTTTTATTTTGAAATTGGAAGACCACGCTTTGCATTTTCGGCATACTTTATTATTTTACTTCCGTAAAGAGAAAACACAAATCCAGCTTGTGAAAAGTTGCGTAAAGTTTACGGAAACAATGCTCTACAAGAACGTCTGTATCAACGACATTTCATGCTGGTAACGTTGATCTCAACAACGCTCCTGAGTCAAGGAGGCTAACTGAGGTTGATGACAACAAAATGAAGGGATTAATTGAGTCAAACCAATGATCACGACACAAAAGATCGCAGAAGCATTGAACATCCTCATTCAATCGTTCACGACCACCTGAAGAAGCTGGGATACATAAGCAGGCTCAATCATAAGGATTCCTCCTGAACTCAAGGAAATTCACTTGACGGCACGCATAAACATCTCCGAATGTGAGGACACGATGCTTCTTTGAGGCGTTTGATAGCTGATGCAACAGTAATGATCCGTCCCAAACGATACCGAAGGCAGACATTCATTCAGAGAAAGATTATACTTTCAGTGTAGTGAAATTTTAAAGGTGACGTATTTTCTAAGTTCTACCAAGAAACCAGGCAATCAATTTAGAAATTTACTGTAGACATTTGAATAGTTTGGACGAATTCATCGTCCAGGAACGTGCAGAGCGTGTTCCAACACGACAACACGAGACTACACGTCCACCAGTTTACTACAGTACTGCAGTACACTACTCGTCCAGGTGCCTAACCTTGCGCCATCAAACTTGCGCTTGTTTCGCTCTCTTTAAAACGACTTACGTGGTATGTGATTGAATTTAGATAAGCCACCATGTTTAGTTTCTTGCCGATAAGAACAGACCCTTCTATGAACGAGAAATTATGGAGCTCGATGTACGATATATATTTTCTATAAAATATCCAGAACGACCAGTACCCTTGGCACCATTCAAGCAATTATTAAAAAATTAAGGGCTTTGCGCTATTGTGAGGAATGCTCTGTCACACCACTAAGCACGATAGCATAACAGTTTGATATTTTCACTTCGTCAGTATTTAGAATCATAAAAATGTGTAAATATAAATCTTTTTTCTAGTTTTCTAATCACTACCAACTTTTTTAAGAAGATAAAATAAAACGAACAGATTCCTGTGAAATATTATTTAATTTGTTAAACGAAAATAACAACCTATTAAACAAAATACTTTCTACCGATGAAGCATCCTTCAATCAATGATAGAGTCAACTATCTAAATTATCGGTAGGTGTTTGTTTAAAATGCCTTTTTCTGTTTAGTTTTTTTAAAATTTGATAACTTGCTCATCACTTCGATGGGTATTGGTCACGTGCTAATAATCGCTGGCAAAATTTAATGCGTGCGCCATACTATACCACCAAACATACGAGCAGATATCATTGGCGTTACCATTTTTCATTGAACGAATTTTAAATTCTAATCAATTCTTGAATTCATTGCGTAATTATGATCTACCACAAATGCAAACTATGCAAATCTAGTTACCGTGATTTCAAATAGGCGGAACTCCATCTCATTCAACTGCAACAAATACCACCTTTTTAAATACAACTTTCCTGGTCGCTGGATTAGAGGAGTTGGTCCAATAGCTTGGACAGTTCGATCCCCGGATTTATCTCCGAATGATTTCTTTCTCTGAGGTTACCTTAAATCAAAAGTTTGTAATAATATACCGATACTGAACGCAGACGATTTACCTACGTTCAATAATAAAAAAGGAAACGCGTCAACGCATGGGAAGTAAATATGGTTAAAAAAAATATATATATATATGCATCATTGTTACTGACGTAGCGCCCTTATGTAAAACTATACACATGTACATTCATCACACCATAACACCCAATTCGATTACTCTATTATGAAGATCTTCCAACAGGGAAACAACATACGAAACTTATAGATTCGCTACGTGTGGATAAACGGTGATAGAACAGTAAAACCATAAAGAACGAAGTAAATCCACGTTAGCCGTGTTATTTCCACGTAACACTTTAGATTCCCTATTTGCAGTTTATTTAAATTACTTCCCTCTATATAGCTCGCAGAATCCCCTAGCCAATCTATATACAACGGGAGTTACAAAGAAAATCGTCTGCCAAAGCAGAATTGATAGATCTTGGGCAAGCTTACGGTAGCGTCTCGACCGCATCGGGAAGAGCTTTCCGTAGACATTTTCGATGTGCACGTTTTTTAGCTTCCCTCGCCTACATGGAGCTCGCACTAGCAACAATTGCTGGTAAGTTAGCAAAATCAATTTTGAATTATTGCTTCGACAAAGTTTATGGTGGAATTTTATATTACTGAGATCAAACATTATTCTTTCGATTATTGATTGCTGTCTGCTAAACAAATGTTAAAACGATGTTTATTTCTAGTGTATGCGCTTAAAATTCATTACATCGGGGCTCCTTAATCTGTGTAAAGTGCTATTATCACCACCTCGACGTAAAAGATGAAGGGCCATTAATTATTTCCCAGCTTGTGATTAGTGACTCCAGTTTCTATGGAACCCACCAGAGAAATCAGCCAGCAGTCCTGGTAAAATTGAAACAATCATCATGTAAATTAACAATTAAGCGTTAATCTACTTTTACTGGAATTAAACCATTTCTTCGTCTTTTCCGTGAGGCTTCCCTCTCTCCACGAGGTTTCATTAGGTAAATCCTTCCCCAGACAACGATAATTTCGGGGGAATCACTAAGTAACTCGTCATCCCTCTATATTCTTCACATACTAAGTCTTCTTTTTAGACATACAAAACAAATTCTATTTTGTCTTTATAATAATGTCGCGTATTAAATATCAATTGGTAAGAAGTCGCCAAGTCCAGTAGTTAATGCCCACATTTTACAGTTGTCGGTGCCTCGTCGGATATTGAACTAGGTGCTCAATTCGACACAATCGACTAGTCGAAATAAAATATTATGATTTCTTGTTACTTATTCGTTAAATTCTTTCATTCAGTGTTTTAGTTCATTCCGTACTTCTATCATCATTATTAAAAAAAATATCTTCATAATTTTCAACCTTAAAAAGACGTCTAATTTTTTTATTTTTCAATGTTGTGGTTCATTTTTCTTCATTAATAAACGCTCTGCGAAGTTATTACAATTTACCTTAATGAACTCCACTGAACACGATCCAATTTTACCCGTTTTAACCGCGACCGTAAGCAACATACTTAAGAAAACAAACTAGTCGGACGCCATCTGACGCACAATACAAAGGTGAAAACATTACACAAGACAATGCTAAAATTCTTCTTTTTAACACAATAGTCTCGGATACTTAGCAGACGTTGTGCGTGTTCAAAATAAAAGCTACCCCGGCTAGATGTCGTAGTAACTATAAAGGCGTAATTCGATCGAAGCAACGATAAGCTTCTAGTGTCTCCTGCTTTTGGTGGACATTTCCAAACCCGTCGCCCAGTAAAGTACACTTGTTAATTTTGTATGAAGCATGCAGCTGTCGAAGCAACACGGTAACAGGAACTGCGTATTTGGTAACAGCCTCCAGAGAAGAAAAAAAAAAGAAAAGGCTGAGTTGGTGGAGAAGAGAGTTATTTGTTGGAAAGCAAAAATCCCATGAAAAGTTTTTCAATAAATTTGTTGCTGACGACGAAACCTTGCTTGAAAATTTTACAAACCACTTTTCTTCGTATTTAATCTTCTTATATAGTTGAAAGGCTAACCGAAATTCTTTATTTTCTTCTTCGCATTAATGGCGCTGCAGTCATTTCCTCGCGAGCTGCTTTAACTTGTCAATTTTGATTTTATTGTCTTTATAGACAGCTAGGGCAATCTTCTATTAGTAACGTAGTTTTATCAATGTTCCTCACCATGTCGCCCGTTTTAACCCGCACGAATCCACTGAACCGAACTGTTGCACACTACATGTTTTGAGCGAAAGCCTTGATGTAGTATGCGCCACTACGACATGTTGCCTGAGTAAAATTGTGCCTACGAGGCGTTATGGAAAAAGAACCTATTTCTAAAAATAATTAGTAGAAAAAAATCGGAGACCGATACTCGTTAGTCAAATGGAGAGACAATAGAACACGAACTCAACATCATGGTATCTTTAGGGAAAGGAAAATATAACATATTGTCTATACAAAAACCTATGATAATTGGCCATAATGTTTTACAAGTGCTATCGGTGGCAAAAGAGCGAAGAATCGCAACGAACCTGCTTCTTTAGTACAAATCGGCGTTGAGTGGAGACGCTAAGTGATTCATTTTCAAAGCAAATTCAAATGTTTTACTGTAAAAATTTGACTTCAAGTAGAAAGCTAATTTACATTTAGTCATTCAAATGAACATATAGTGGCGGAAATTGATAATCTATCTGTGCAAAAGTCGAATTTTCTATAATTTTAAATTCTAAATTATATATAAATGATTTAGGGAATACCGAAAAGACAATAAAAGGATTCTGGAAAGGATTGCTTATATTCCAAGGAAAAGCTGTCCCTCGCGTTTACGGTTGGCTGGAAGAGAAGATGCAGCACGCGTTCACGAAGTTTCGCAGGCATTGCCAAAAAGAGCCACGAAAATTAAAGAGTCCTGGAAATCTCCAACAATGGAACTTATAAAATATACGCATGAAGAAGCACTCTCACTTTATACCAACGAAAATTTTACGAAATACGTTATTCTTTAAAAGTAGAATCTATAAACATCACCGAATCATCAGTAGAGTTAAAAGTACTGAGTCTTATCGATCATACTGTGAATAGACTGAACGTTCTTATATAGTGATATGCCGTATAAGAAGTCCAGACACCCTAAAAAGGGACAGTTCTAGTTCAAGGTTTGGTGGTTTATATTATTATTTATTATTATTATTACTATTATTATTATTACTATTATTATTATTACTATTATTATTATTAGAGGACCTGCGCTTGAGTGGGCAGAGTTAAGCACTGTGTTTTGGAGTGCCACTAGTATCAACAAATTTTCTTAATGGGTCCGGTACTCTCCCGAGTCACCATTCGCAGTTGGGGTACAATTAACTGCGCTTCATCCTTTACGGCGAGGGGAGACAGTAACAAGGCCATAGAATACTTTACACACCCAACTTACACACTAAAAGGCTCCTGAAGTTATGACAAACTTGAAAAAGCTTATACACCCCGTTGGGCCATACCACACTTAAAAAAAAATAGATTTTCAATTTCAATCACTGTGGAACGCAGGGTTTTAGTATGGTAATATTATTTGCAGTTTATAATGTCTAAACTAATGTTATCTTTTATTGTTTTGGAGATGGCCTGAAAACTAAGGAAATAAAAAAATTAACAATTTATTCGAGAAATCAAATGAGATGAAAGAGATCAAATGAAAGCACGCTAATAATATTTGCTTATTTTTTAACACAAACAATACATCTAAAAACAATTCATGGCTTCTCTAAAAATGTATCTGCTTGAATATTAAAAAAATTAACATTTATTATCTGAATATTGTTGTTTTTCTTTCCTGAATAAGCTATGTAGTAAACAAAAGAAAAACGCAGATATGTATCGTATCTGCTGTTACTGCATTTTGGTTGAAGAATTTCTGTGGGCGAGTTGGAAACGAAATATACATATTTGTCCATATAAGGGGTAGAAAAGGACGGACAAACGAAAAATGTGAATCGTTCAAAAGACCGTAGGAAACCTTCTCACATAAAACGAATTCATTTTTATGTTTTCGCGTATTTCATAATTGATTACCGTAAAGGATATGGGCGTAAGGAACGATGGCAGGCAGAGAGGGTCTAGAATTGCAGCATTTATCTTTTTTTATGTTCGACAAGGACAAATGGGTACGATCCGGCGTTTAGGGGATGACAGCGTTGGATTCTCGCTGCCGTGCACGCGGCTACGATCGGCAAATTGATTGTTTTCGATTTACTATTTTACAAGAATAGTGCATATACTACGGAATACGAAGCTACTGGAAAGATTTGTTGCCAATTTTGTTTAAGGTCTTGGAGCATTTAACTTGGAGACAATCAAACTTACGCGATTTAATTTTCATTGGTTAGAATTTAATGTTTATTTCCTGTTAATTCCAATCCAGCGATCAAACATTAATGGTATCAACATAGCTTTAACAGAATTTTCCGAAACTGAAATGCTTGGAATTATCTGCAAACTCATACGGTCTTGATGGACTATCTGGCAACATCCATGTTTCCAAAATTTGTAAAAGCCCATTTTGAATCGTTTTTAAATATTTCGTGTGTTCGTTTTCGTACGCACAGTAAAAATTTTTTATAAAATAATGACAAATAAAGAAGATATGACATTTTTGAGAAAATACAGCAAATGCAATTTTTTTTTTGGTTAAAAAACAATATCTCACAAACCGTCCATTTAAAATATACGGTATGGGGTGTTCCATTTAAGATAAACTCAAACAACGTGTCAGAGAAACTAAATAAGTTGTATGCTTCAAAATAATTTTTGATTATTGAACAGCTTTTATTCAGAACAGTTTTTTTCATTAAATGAATAGATAATGTCTAATTCATGGCGTACAAATAGTTGCCGCACGCGGTATAAACTATTTAATCTACGTTCCTGTCTCTGTAGTATATACTATCGATACCTCCATAAAACAATTAAATCTTGTATCAATAAATTCTCTGGATGCAAAAATTTTACATATTATTCGAGCTTACACAAATGTTTTATTTCGGGGGAATGTAACAATGTCTAAAGCCCAAATAAACGAACGTCTATAACGATTTTCTCCATGTTTATATTTTCAGTGCCGCCGCCTTAAGTACGACCTGCTAAAACAAACATACACCGACATCGGTTAGAAATAAGCCATCGAATTCATATAACACGCGGTTACGTGTTTATTTAATCGGCCCTCTTCTTTCAACCATCAGTCATTCAGCCAGTCAGTCATTTCTAGCGGAAGTGTACAACGCAGACATCGCGCGAGTAGTTCATTTCGGGCTCTCTACGCTCAACCAGAGGCGTCCCACTGTTACCATACAGTGACCAGTAGGGGGCAGTCGGGCCGCTGTCATCCAATCACCTACGCATCATTCAACGTTAAACTATGTAATTCAACGCAATAGACTCTTCTCGAATCCCCTAATATGTTGTTATACGCATCTCTTTCCTTCTGATGCGCGTCCGTATTAATACGAGAATTACGCTCGCTAGTTGTTCACTAATTATTGTAATGTTGCGTTGTCACCGCTCGCTCGAGGGAACCAGGAAGATATGAATGACAGTGACAAGACCGACATATGGTGGGCAACGTTGTTGCTGTTGTCACTTTGATCGGTTGGATGAGTTCAACCAGCTAGGCATTTGTATGGAATGTGTCAGACGGCCGTTTTGATTGCATTGTTGTTACGTCGTCATTATGTGCGGCGACTTTATCGTGTGGATTTTATCGCAGACTTAGCGTAACGGCAGATAATTATAGCGTTGGGGCAAAAGCAAGAGAACGACATTAGGTGAAAAAATAATTACTTTGAAGTGCACAGACTTCTCGTGAAAGTTACACAATATCTTTACTGAGGTTACAACTATTAAATGAAGTTGTTTTAGATGAAATTAGTTTTCACCTGCAACGTTTCTGTTACTGTATATAGTTGCTAAAATAATTTTAAATATTAATTAGTTAATGATTCGATAATTCTGGCTAGTTTTGAATAATCTCTGAAACCTATCTTTGAATAAACGTCTGCAATTTAGGTGGAGGTGCCTGTATTGTAAAAATGCTTCATTTATTTTTCAATTGATCATTAATTTCTTAATAAGAAATGATACATATTGCAATGTAAGCAAGAACACGGCACTGGTACACTGAAATACTAAAACATTTCACTATCGCTACCACTAATGGTTTCATTTTAGTAAAGTAGTATCGCCAGAGTGAAAGTCAGAGGAATGAAGGAGTGTTGAAATACAACTATAAAGCTAAGCAGAACATTTTTTGCAATGTTATTCTTCTGTGTGCTTGTTTCCATTTATCACATTTATTATTTTAAAATAAATAATTGCAAAGGAACATATTTACCTGAAATCAAAAAAATTCGTACGAATACGAATGTGTGCCTAGAATTAGGAAATGCGAAGTTTTGAAAATACTTCTCCATAACCTAAATAAGGTAGAATGCATAGAGAATTCAATTCAACAAGCAATATTTTGCTAATTTAACGTAAGAAGAGAGGTAGCCTTGTTCCTATTCAAAAGATTTTGTATAGCATGCTATCGAACATCTAAGTACAGAAATTGATTAAGTAATCTCTAGTTAACTAAGAAAAACTGTTGGGAAGATCTGGAAAAAATGTGATAAATGGTTGCTGCTTTTGAAAAAAAATTTGGAAAAAACAAAAATTTCAGTTGAAAGCAACAGTGTATATTTGCAATTGGAAAGGATTGCTAAACATACACACCCTTCTTCATATATCCTCTGGTATGCCTGCCAGTCCTATGTGCATATTTTTTAATAATCCGTCAGCAGTTCCTGTTTCTTTTTTTTTTCAAAGATTCACTGTAAGCTAAACGTAAAATTTGATCAGGTTTTTTTAAGAATTGGGCTCCCTCGTCAAAAAATCGCGAACCGCTACTGCCGTTAAATATACGTTTACACACATATTAAAAAATTTATACGTTAAACTTATATTTATTATACAGTATCCCACGTATCACATATGGATCACGTCAAAACAAACAGAAAGGTATTAATAAACATGAATCCGCAAATTAAGTATTGATTATTTATTGTTTCCAACACATAACACACTATTATGAGCAACCCAACATTATACATTTCATTATCTAAAAAATTCAAGGAAAAATATTCAAGCAACCGCACATCTTCGCCGAAAGAAACTTTTATTCTTTCAAATATTCTTGGATATTGTTTAGTTATTTGGCATGCATTCTCTATTCACTGACAGCTCATCGACATTATTATCGAGGTATCATAAGTAGATATTATTGTATCCTTCATCGTAATTTTTTGCGTCTCTGGTGAAATGTGGAGGAACTCAATAGTGTGAATACCAAAGGTATAACTCTATTGGTTAGGGGGACATTGTCCAATAGTTTAGAATTAATTTAATGCCAAAATTTTACTGTAATCAATCATGGAGCGGAAAAGAACTAATAACTCATTATTTAAGTTAATTTATTATTATTACCAAGTTTGAATTTGAGCGGTGGTTCTGCCACATCAAATCCGCTAGCTAATGTTGATCCCCCAATCCGTTGCAGAGAACCCCGATATATCCCTAACCTACCCAACAGACTTATCCACTTATTCAAACAACATAATATAAAAATAGTTTGCTACTTACTTATTTTTAAGACTTTGTTTGTAGTAACATGTGTAGCTTTTAGTTGTCATTAAATTCAAGATACACTGTATATCTGTGTTCTGAAGATTTATCGGTTCCAAAGTTCTTAATCTAAAATAATTTTGTCCACTTTTTACTGTTGAACATAAATATGTACGTGCTGCATATTAATTTAATTTATTTTATTTATTTATTAATAAAACAATAATGTCATGATATAATAAATTCATATTATGTAAGTTATTTTAATTGTTCTTTTGCAGTACCCTGAAGAAGCTAAAATTAAATTAGCGAAAATTTGGTAATATAATAATTATTAGAAAAATTAATATAATAAAAGCCTTTAAACAATACGTTTAGATCTTTTGTTCCCCCACTATTGAATACAAAGAAAAATGTTGGCCTTAAATTAAACTTGTTTATTTAACAACATGAGGGTTTTCGTCTGCTTATACTTAATCGTTGTGAAAACTAATTTAACAAGAAATAAAATATGAAGATAGTTTGACTTTCGTTGATGGATTGTGAAAATCTGCGATTTGCTTGATATTTCCGACGTAATTAAATATTTGAAAAATCTTAGACCCACGGAATATGATAACGTAATAGTTGTTCTCATAAAATCCTCCAGACTAACGAAGTTTTTAGTCTTAATTAAGTTCCGTTGCTATTGTTCTGATGCTGGTATTCGAATCTTCCTCTTCTCTCTTTAAAATATATTCTACTTTTTCAAGGGCTTCGCTCCAACATCATGTTCCATATATGCGAGACCGTACATAAAAATGTATATCGTCCATTTCCGAATTTGTATAAAATTACATTTTCTTTTATTAGAAAAAAAAACGTTATTAATAAAAAATATACAAGAACTAATATCGCATCGACAATATTATTGGCACCTAACAAAATACAGAAGGTCTAATCGTTCCTGGCGGCTCAGCGGTAACAAAAACAAAAGCAGTCTGCAGAATTGCAGAATTTATTTAAAATATTGCTACCTACTCAATAAGCATCAAATAATCAACTCTATTTTTTGTTTGTTTTAATAAGATTTAAAAAATAAATTGAAAGTTCGACTACTATTTCGAGCATTTGCTTCTTGATGCCTTAACGTTGCACAGTCAGTATCTCTGCCAAGATCTTACATTTGAAATGTTGCAATAAACACTGAGTAGACGAAATTAGAGTCGAAATTAAATGTTTACGAAAAAAATAATAATCAACCAATTTTGTACTTTCATTTATTATTTACCTTAAAACTTTCTTTTTATTACAATTCTTTTTACATCCAAGTTGGATATTTTTAAAAATGAAATGTCTTGAGCAATAAATACACACAAAGCAATCTAAATTAAATTACCTACGTATACATTCCATTAGCATTATTGCAATGTATACATTAACCTTATCTAGACAGACTTCACATCCTTTACTTACAAAAGTCAGTGGGTTGCCGGTTTTCCTTCAAGGGTAGTAACAGTAGCGAACACACAAGACCGTAACAAGACGGGGAACCATACCAATCCACCTACAGTTAGATACAGATAAAGATAGAGTCTGTGCAGACAGTGAGTGTTGTTCGGGTCGAGATAGGGTCGTTCCACGGACCGAAATGTCTCATCCGTGCCGTGTGTGTGTCGCCTTAATTACCGTCGTGTTGACTTAGCCGCACCCGACCACACTGCGTCCGCACCTACATCGAACCGCTAATTAAATATCTTGTCGACACCGTCAAATAAAGTCGTAAATTTCAGTAATCACGCGAACAAGCGCGCTGGGAATACAAAACCCGGAGAGACAGAGACGCGTACGTAAGCGATATACCCTCTACGATCCAGCAGCTTGTTCGGTGCCTTCGGATCGGACGTGTCTCCACGGATGTGTTTGTGTTTGTGCCGTATCTCTTTTGCATCAACCAGTGGCGGGTTTGGTAAATTAAGTATTATACTCTGCATCCCACGATCTGTTTTATGTCAATTGAAAATCGTTTGAACAAAATGAGCTGAACAAAACAAAATAAAAATGAATGCAAGAGCCACCACTATGGAGGACCTATTAAATAACTTTTAATTTCTCTTGAATACCAGTGTTAAATAAACAAAAGAGTATTGCTTTTCCCACCAATTCAGAGAATTCTGTGTTCCTCGCAAAAGAGGACCAAACTAGTGTTAACTTTTTGAACTTTATTTTTGATTTACACTAGCAATATTTGGCTGCGTAGATTTAAAACCTTACTCCAGCACTGATTCAGTGACAAATGCAGAAAGTATGAAGCGACAGCATAGGAAGCCATTTCCTCTTCAAATATCCTCTAAATATGAAACCACGGCAACAACCAATTGGAATCTTCAAAGATTTTGCCTATTGACTGTTAGATACAGTATATCAGAATGTCCTAGGTTAATACGATGTATATCTCATGCGAAGCAAAGAAACAAAAAAAAAGTTTCTAAGGATTCTGTATCATTGGCGACCGTTCACAACGCTAGGTTTTAAATAAGTTTTCTTTTCTGAAAGCGTCGGGATACTAAGTGTATAAACCTTTTAGAATACCGTTTCGAAAATAGATATTGTTTCCAACATCCAAATTGCTTCCGCGTATAATAACAATTTTGCGAAGTTTCAGTATTACAAAGAAATAGCAGGTATAAATAAAGAATTCTGCTGAAAAGCGTAGCCCGACTTTCAAAAGATTTTAAAATTAGAAACTACTTGTTCTTTAATTAGCTACTGCAATCGAACCAGTTTCTCATTGCTACTGCCAAGATCAGAAAAACAAATCGTATCCACATTTATGAGTAAAGATGACCAAGGTAAGGGAAATTATTACTTTTTTGCAGCAACTAGACAGACTCACGTTTATTTGACTCATGAGAGGGGGTTCGTGTTGCCTACTGGTTTCCCCGACAGTCGACAAAACACGAGTCTGTCTAGTCGCTGCATAATTCCCCTACTTTGCTCATCTCTATTTATGAGTATCATCCCCATGTCTATTCAAAAGCCAATTCATTTGTAAAGTAATTTAAAAATTCATCATTCAAAAGAATCCAGCAAATGTTAATGAACCCACAACGGTACTGACTTTTGTATAAATATTTAAATAAGCGAAAATATTGAATTATATCATCGCCTTGTTTACCCCCAACCAAACAAAAAGCGCTCTTGCTACACCACTGTACACAGCCTTATCCAGAAGTGGACTTCTCACCATCCAGATAGTGTGAAGCCAAAACGGTTAATTAAATGAGAAATGTGAATGGAATATTTAATTGAAAATATCGGTTTCCCCACTTCCCCATGCGGAATAAGCGAAAGAGCAAATGTTTCGACACTCGGATAAAGCACAACTAACGACCGCTTTGGTATTTCCGGGGCGTTCGCTTTTTTTATGTGAGCGACTGTAAAGATGAGACGGGGGGCCATAAACGACGACATATATGCATTTAACAAACAGCTATCGTAATATTTTCCGAGCTATTGAGTCAAAAGAGCTTTATCATATTTGTTCCCTGCCTTCCAAAGTAATAATTTTTTTTGTTTGTTAGAGAACAAAAAGAGCGAAGTTATTTCATAATAAACACCACGTGAAATGATTATTAGTTCTATCATTCATTAAAATATTTAATAATATCATCAATTAATGACCCTGTCTCTGTACAATGATTTTTTTATGAATATTAGCGACATCTCTTTATAAGAATTGAAAAGAAAAATATAGGTTGTTGAAATCCAAAAAATGCATTTGAAATGATATACTGCTTCGAAAAAGAATTTTTAACATGAACCTATTGCAATTCCTGATTTGTATTTAAATTTAAGTTCAAGCTTCTTAATTAAGTATTTATGTTTATATTACGTAAAATACCTAAACGCTATTGCCACAACCTTTGACTTGTTCTAATTCCAGAACTTCTCTACTTTGCTTAGCTTAGAATTTCAAAGCGTGCAACTGAACCTGGAATTTCGATAATCATGCCAATGGGTTCCTCAAATTCTGCAACCATTATAATAATGAAGTATATCGCAATTTGCAAGAAGACTCCGTGGTACAGTGGTTAACGCATCCGCCTAGAGAGCGGAAGATCATAGGTTTAGATCTTACCGGTGTCTAATGAGACAAAACCAAGAAAAACATAAATATGTCTATATATTTTGAAAGTAAAACTGGTTTATCAAAATTGGAACCAAAATTTGGTTGTAACTACCAGATTGGGGTAGATATTTCTGAAAAACCATATGCGGGACATTTGCCTCTTGCAAATGTTTGAAAACAAACTCGATCAATTTAACATGATAGATAATCGTTAAATGGACCGTCAGAAATACCTTTATAAAATTTTAACGAAATACTCCAATAATTTATGGGTGATGCATTTTTAATTGGGGCCAGTGTATGAAGCTACGCGGATAAGTTTAAGAACATGGTGCTATGACGAAATACTGTAAACTTGTGTTTCGCTCAAGATATTCATAAAAGCAAATGTGTCTCTTGAAATCTATTCGCAGTGACCAACTTTGTACCCTAGTAAGTTGACCAGAATGTATAAATAATAAATAGTAAAAATATGTAGACAAATGTTGATTAGAATACAACATAAAACGATTAAATTTATTTAATCGCACACTAAGTTTTCCCAGCAGTAAAAAAAACCATTTCGAAAGTTGTTAAAAAAAACTTCGCAATATAACTAAAAAAAAATTGTCTAAGTGAATTCCTTAAGGCAATGCACATAGTGGATATTGCACAAAGCAATATTCCGAAGATCTTAGTAAATGTTCAATAAAATTCAGGGAATCACACTATAGCTTGTATGATCCCTTATTTAACATAATTTTCCTAAAAAAAAAACGTTTAAATTATTTACGATTTATTTTACACTGTTACTATCCCCTTTTCCTTGCCCGGTCTCCGCGAAACTACTGCAACACCCAAAAGATCTTCCTTAAGGTAGGCGGTAAGTGTACGGGTTATCGGTTAAAGATCTAACTTATTATGCAACCTTTTAGGCTCCATTCATCAGAACGCTGCAAATAATCTACAAGAAATTTTTAATTAATTTTTTTTTTAATTTAATTTCTGCACCTCAATTTTAGGCTCCTCCTATTCACATTAGCTTAACGAAAGTTCTAAGGAACCTGACAATATTATCAGTAAAATGTCGAGTTTAAAAGAGAGAGATCATCACAGTGACGTCCATCAAACTCTTTATATCGAATCAGGCTTTCATTCAACTGTAAAACGTTTCGTTTAACCACAATGTTTTACTCAATCGATGGTGCTATCGAAATAAATATTTCAGGAAACCTTATTACACCTTCCTAAATAACGGATCCATATAGATAAATATAATCTATTGTAATGCCCTGTCAGCAATCTATTTGTACAACATAAATCTGCTACTGCTGCCAGCATCACCGCCGCTATCCATTTCTGCGTTCCTCCTTTCTCCATCTCTCTTACCGGACTAAATTTATTGCGACGTTTCCGGGATATCGGAAGGGGGTTCCGGTGGAGAGAAAGGCGAAGAACAGAGGAGAGACGATCAAATTGCCAGACATAAATCTCGACCGGCACCTTATTGATGCGACAACGGTAATATTAAGGGATCGACCGTTGTCTTGTTCGCGGAATCTAATAACCTTGTTGCGGAACTGACTTGGCAAACGGACGCTGATAGCAGGAACAGCCAATAGCACAATAGTATATATTTCGCCTTCGTTGAAACGAAACAAATTGCAGTAATTTATCGAGTTAATAGCTAAAGAACTTGAAAAACAGTGTCTATTTATTGTTAGGTAGGTGATAATTAATAGCTACGTTAAGCTGGAGAGACACCTTAAAGATAACTTTATGGCAAAGAAAATAACTTCATGCAATGATAATCAATTTTCTCTTGCTTTCATGAAAGTGCACCCGTACAGAACTGCAAATACTGATTTTTTACCACAAAATCATCGCGTTTAGATGGGTAGATTCGATATTCTAATTTAAGGGTGATGTCCACAATTTCATTACACGCCATCGCGGACTAAACTCGCCCCCGCCCCATAGACTTTTCTTCTTAAAATGCCATTTTCCTATAGCATATATAAAATGGTCTGCCATCACACTTAAAACGATGCTCTATCGGAAAATTCCGATCGAAATTACTAGGGAGTCCGTTTTCGGCTCACGCCTAAAAAATCATCCAATTAAACCGTGTTGCTAATAGAAGAGTATTTACCTTAAGTATGCATTAGCTTGTAGTTATTGAACCCGTGTTACATTCATAGATAAACACGGTTTGCTGTAAATATGTTGCTGTGGTAAATAAATTAATTTGCTGTTGTTATTGAACAATACGCAAGTGAACAGATTATTTGTGGTGGTTAAGTAAGCTATTTGAAACTAATCGATTTCCGTGATCTGTGTTATTAGTTTTTTTTTGCAAAACACGTTCCTTACGGATACAAAATGAATTTAGGATTGTCATAGAGCGCATGCTTAATTATGAACCGGTGATTGTAATTTACCGCAAACAATTTCGCAAGAAATGAAAAAGCTCCGAACTGTTTTCTTTATCATCTATCATCTTTTCTTATCGTCGTTATGTAAAGTATTTCTCATATCTTTTTTTGCTTTTTTGATTTAAAGGAAATGAGTGAAAAAGAAAGAAGTGCGCACTTACCATTTAATATGGTTATAAAAAAATAAAAGAAAAACAGTAGCTGAAAGAATGCGCTTCATATTTTTTATTTTTATATTTATACCTTAATATCTCGTTTTATGTTTTACTATTGAGTAAGTTTCTGGTATTTGGAGAAGCAAATAAATGATAAATACCATTATGCATAAAACTGCACATGCCCGAACTTAAAGTTCTTGCTAAAGTCATAGAACTGGTAGAGCTGATTCTCGATGTCGAAACGAATTTGGATAATCCGCGAATGCAGAACTAGAAATTCTAAATTTTATGATCCGCGAACGTCAATATTTACTGCGAACAAAACTATTAATAGATCATTTTTATTGCAAGGATCAGATTTTAATTCACAGCAGGCAGCAGAAAATACACAATTTGCGCTCTACGATGATATGTGAATAATTTGAAGAACCAAAGAGTCGTCGATTCTACGATAATTATCAGTATTATTCTTGAAAATATATATGATAGGTATCATACAGACAAGATACAGACAAAGATACAACGACATCAATTAATGTCGTTGTATCTTTAATTGTGTATCTTCACATTCCTAGGATAGTAAGTAACGTCTTCTTTAAAAATAATATTTTTCTTACGTCATTTCCTCGGATTTTTTCGAAAACTTCGCAATTTATCCTCACATATTTTCTCGCATTTGTTACTAAAACAATTTGATGGATGAGTTCTATTCAAACACATTTCTATTAAAATATAGCGGTGCTGAAAATCTGTTATACTTTGACGATATATACATCCATCCAACCAGTTTTCGGTGCTCTATTGGCTCAATAAATACGCTGGAAAAAATAAATACAGTTTTATTGTTCCCGTATTTCACAAATACCCGCAATCCGAAGCCTTCCCGTAGTTATTCAATAGCATCGTCATTAAAAATTTGCATTCGCGCGTAAACAAGTAATCCGTAACGATCTTAGCGAACGTTTCCAGAATTTCGTAATAAAATCGGCGTAAATTATTACTTTGGCTGTCATAAAACGTTGGCATTTCCGAATAAGTAAACAACCAATCAACGATAAGCCGGTAATTATTTTTACAGAATAAATTATGGGCTGAGAGTTGTATTTACAAAGAAATTTTACGGTCGAATAGCAATAAATAAACAATTAGATGGCGTTGCGGCAATAAAAGGAGCTTGCGCCTTGCCCGCTTCGATTTAACAAGTAATATATAATCGTTTGAAATTAATTTACAGTGATAGTGAAAAAGCACAGACATTGAAGATGGGTCGTTTTGTTTTTTACGGCATTTTTATACCTTTATCCTTGTAGGAAAAAACAACTATTAGAACCGAAAGGATGTTACAAATATAATAAATTACAGAAAGGCGAGATGGTCATCACATTTTATGTGTGTTGTCTTCCACCTCCAAGACATACCTCGGTAAATTTATTTTATTAGCAATAAATTATTCTCTAACATCATTACGAAGCTGTCTAGAGTTTTTTACAAAGTAAACAATAATACTTCAAACTTAAAGTCACTAGGGTATAGTGATAAATCAATTATAAGTGGTTTTGCACTAGTAGAAATAAATCTAGAGAATTTATAGCTTAGAACTATATATTACATTATAATAGCGATAATACTCATAAAGCAACTGCATAAACTGCTTATGTATTTATTACAAAACGAATCTTAGGACTTAGTTACATGCCAAATACGGTTTTTATAAAATTATTTTCTATCGCAACGATCTGCGACAGTCTTTCAAACAGAAATCTTTACTGTCGATATAAGTGTCAGCTCGCTCCTAAATAGACACAGCCAAGTTGCATTCCGAGCTTTTAAGGCAAGGAACGTTTCCTCCAGATTCGTTGTTGACTGCAATAACAATCTTAATATTCTGGACAATTACCTCATCTGGACACTAATACACATTGCCATTGCCTTGCTGGAGTGGAAGCTGGGTGCATTTCGCTGGGTCCAGAACTTAGTTGACATATCTTCTAACGCTACCCAAATGAATGTTACCCACAATTCCTAGGTCTTATTGCCCAGCCAGATAACTTATACCCACACGAAAGATAAGGTCCGCTCAAGAGAAGGGGTCTACCATCTGTACTCAGAAGAAAAGGGAGAAAAGGGACGTATTTTGCTACTATCCTGCCGTCTGTAGAATCGATTTGTTTCTCTTAAATGAGGTTTTGTGCCTCGTGAGAATCTGAGAAGGACCTTGCCAACTGAACTTAATTGCAAGCAAAAGCAAAGCAAAAAACATCGCAGGACACACAAATTAGTTTAAATTACTTATAATCTTGACAGGTAAAATTTATTTTACGATGCTTCAAATGACTAAAAACAAACATCAACAATTCACTCAAACTATGAAACTATGAATGTAAACGGCATCCTGGTATCTCTTACATAGGTCTCTTCCGGACTATACCCTTGGTTTCCGGGTTGGAACCGCGTCGTCGCTGCAGATTCTACCAATTGAGAACGAAACGTCAACAGAAGTTACAACAACGACGCGGTTGCAACCCGGAAACCAAGAGTATGGCGTTTTGGTATTTGCCAATTTATGAACACTCTATATTGCACCGGCTACAATAAGGTGTGAATGATGTAAAAAATATGTGTGCATTTCTTTGACGATTACCGCAACTATGCACGCTATCAACCTTAACATTACCCTTTAATTGTAAGAATTATAAGATATTTATATGATTACAATTATATTATAAACATTCATCAAGATTACTCTTAATTTATTGCAAATATAAGGCGATATCACATTTTATTAGGTGTAAAACATTTATATCATATAAAAACAAATTTAATAAAAAAAAACATATTTACATAAACCCTATTTATAGCTCAAGTTCCAAATTTTTTTAATTTATACTATTGTAGTTAAAATCGTGCATCTCTCTGATAAGAAAATATTTATTTTTTATGCGTAATAGTAGTGCAGTTACAATTAATAAAATTTGTTTGATCTATATAGAAAATAGATTAGAAGATAGTATTTCATATCAATGCAACATAAGGAGGAGAAATAAATTGACAATATCAATGTACGAGGCCGAAAAAGAATACATATTTTTTTAGTCCACTAACAATTCCATGTATGCATCGCTAATTTTTTTTCATCTGAAATGTAGTACTTGTAGCGGGAAACAAATGAATTTAATTGAATTCAATATCTCGTCTTGTCCCTGAGATACAGCAAAAAACGTCTTTTGAGGGTAACTTTGAGCGTCAATTACACCCCCCTAAAACAAAAAAAAAGTAAACAAATACGTGTCTAGTATTTTTCGATGTGCTGCATCCCTGCAAAATTTCATAGAAATTAGAGGGGACTAGTTACCTACATTTGCTTCTTAGTGACTCGACGCCTACAGGAATATATCGTAAACTTATTGAATTTTGTATGAAGATTATGGGGCACAACTTACTATATTAGTTACATTAATATACAAAATGCAAGCTAAATTATTCACATTTTCCAAGCGGTAACCATTAAAACCTGTCTATCTTTAAATTCGACATCTTAACGCATTGATTTCCTAATACGGTTCCTGTAACACCATTATTACAACTATCATTCTTTCACATCCTGCTGTTCATCATACAATAATCATAGCCTATTTCATTATAATAACAGGATGTAATATAATAGATCCTCGAAAACTAATAAATTTACACGTTACAGACGTTACATATTTCATAATTTCATCGGCAGCCTGCACCAGAAAAGCATACACGTAGCTATGTTACTTTTACACGGTGTACGTTCGCCGCCATATCTACAGCGCGAACGACCAACCCGTGCTTCTGATCCGTGTAGGCAGCAGGAAAACACATTAATTCCCCTATGGTCGCTCGGCAGTTGGAAAATTTATGACGGACAAACTGTTAAATTATGTTCATACGCTTCAAATAAATACGTTTAATATATTATAAAGCGATATCACAGTACTTCGATACCCGGACACGAATGAATTATAACATACAACAGGCACTCGTTATAAATTTAAGCTAATAATGAGTTGAAGATGGAGGAGAACTTGGGTCAGTGGCGTAGATAGAATTTGCTGTAGGGTAGCGCATTTCTAAAAAAAAAACAAATTAGTTTTGAAATATATATAATTGGTTTGATTAGTACTTGGTCAGGGTTGTTCAGCCACTTGGATTAAAGCACGTTCCGCTAACAACGATGCCCTGAAGTTTATTGGTACCTAATATACGTTGCAGCCGACTTCCTCAGTTTCTATAAACTAAACGATGGAATTTTATTTTAACAGCAATAAGTATTTTCAAAATAGAAAGTATATCGTTAATTACTATTGGTCGAAAATTGAGAAACTCGATCGATCAGCAAAAGGTCGCTAAAGCAGTTAGGGTATTTTAGCACCAGCTATTACGGAAAGCAGTCTTTAAGAGTAAATTGTATTCAAAAGTGGTCTAATGGTTAAAAAACGACTTCCAAGTACAAATCGTATTATATCAGACCATCTTAAAAAACAAATTCATATTCAGCTAAAATTTAATGGTAAGAATACATCAATAAGATGACTGTTATGATAGACCTTCATGGAGAATCATATTGTTAAAAGTTAAGTGCTTAAATTAAAAGCTTAAATTGATGAAACTTAAACGTTGGAGTTGAAATTAATAAAAATTAAATGTACCTAAAATAAAATTAGAGGTAAAATGGGGTTGGAGTTAAATAAAATTTAAAAGGGAGAAGTGATTCAGGTAAAAATAATAAAAATTGCACTGACTGAACAGTATAATATGTCTAGGAAAAGCAGTTTTCATCTGGGGAAAACAAATTTGTACATATAATATGACATTCATATTAATTTAGGATTTATTTATCATCATTTCAATGGCTTTCTTATTTGATGCACTTCGATCTCAGTTAGCGTATACAGCATTAATGGGGTTTCCCATCTATGTCACTTATATTAACATCATTGAATCTATGCAGAGAATATTTTTAAAATATCTGTACTTTCTATACGAAAAATACTATCCGGAAGAAGGTTATGAGTATAGTGCTCTGTTATATAAATTTAATTTTATATCTCTCCACTAGAAGAATTGTTTCTCTCCTAAAATTCCTGTTTTCTTTAGTAAATAATAAGATCGATTGTTCGTCCCCAGTCTCCTTAATGTAACAGAACCTCGTATCTTTGGAACATCAACGCTAACCCGTTTAGGTTTGCTTTTACTGCTACTTTGCTTTGTAAGACCTCCACATAACCCTCCCCTCTTTGTCACTCGCCAATACATTTTCTTTATTTCGATAGTTGTAATAAATATCTATTGTTATTATACATTTCTAAC
This sequence comes from Marronus borbonicus, assembly GCA_902655005.2. Taxonomy (NCBI): domain Eukaryota; kingdom Metazoa; phylum Arthropoda; class Insecta; order Coleoptera; family Scarabaeidae; genus Marronus; species Marronus borbonicus. The sequence continues at coordinate 2,652,776 of LR737391.1, read as the reverse complement.
AAAGGATGACTAATACTTGATACCCGAAGACAATCACTAAAACAGCTTGGATACTGTTTTATAAGCAAACATTGATACTCCTTAGACCGTGCACTTGAGCAATGTGACAATGAAACAGTGAAACACAAATGCTTCAAGATTTGTATCTCTTAACAGCTTCGTTTTTTGCCAACCGGCAATTGGAAAAATGTCTCTTCTTATAATTACATGAATTCCCACGTCACAATGATTTATTCAAGCTTCACATTTCGTTCAATAAAAAGGAAACCAAAACAAAATTTGAATGGAAAGCTTCCCACGAGTTCATGTTAACTGCGCCACTGTTCGTTGCGTTTGAATGCAGAAGGAGATAGAAACACAAGAGATGATCCATCGAGCCGAACGAGATGCAGCTTATTCCTCCCTAGTTCTTCTCCATCTAAATGAGTAATAGTACACGCTGTACGAGATGTCGGTACGTTTGAAAAGGTGCGTGACTCAGTCGCATTGATTCCAAGTAATTACCAAGGGACTATACTCCCGTATTAATATTCTAGTGGATGACTGTGCTTTGGTCACAGAATAGATTAATGGTGGGTAATGTTTAAACGTAAAATGGCCTTTGATTACATACGGACGATGACGATTAGTAACGCCGAGTGTTTCTTCTTCATCAAGGATATTTATCTTTCACTGTGTCTATAAAGCCTTCTCTGTTTGATACACTGACTCGATATTTCATTACCTGCAATTATTAAAACAATTCAATTTTTTTAACATGCTTTAACCTTTTATTCTGAACACGTTCATAGCATCAGTGATTTGCATTTCTTTTATCCATATCTTTGCGTTATTTCTAAGAAATAACTGTTAGCATCTTGAAAACCTTAAAGAAGAATGCAATGTAAAAAGTTGATAATTCTTAGTAATACACTTTTATTGAATTCTGCAGGACATTAAGCAGCGACGGTGCGTGATGACGCAACGGAGGGCCGTTCACGACAATCCGACATCCTCGCGTATTTCCGTTACATAGTACAACGTACTCAATACGCACGAGAAACTCGAATTGTCGTACACGGCCCTCCGTTACGTCATCATGCACAGCCCTTGACATCAAGCAAACCACAAGGTGCAATTAAAGAGTCCGACAACAACAGAGACGAAAGCTATCGAAACACTCACCACCGTACACTGAGAAAAATGAATGTCTTAAGTCAACTACCCAGTGAATATCAAATCGTTTGTAGTTGAGTGAACTGATTTTTAGTTATATTTAATACCAGCAGCATCTTTATCAAATATTACAAAAATGTCAAAATAATCGAATTGTTCCGAGCAAAATAGCTTTTTATTTGAACAGATAATCCGAGTGTTAAAGGAACCTTTAAAATTTGTTGAACCGACTGAAACAGTAGTTTAGCCCAATACATTTCATTCTTTAATTTAACACAGTAAAACAGTAACATTGTCGATTAGAAACGAAACATCATTGAATTAAACTACATTATTTTATTATGTTTCTACATTTTTGAGATATTCTGTGAACAAATGAAATGCATTGCTACTAGGTGACTATAACTTGTAGTTCGTTGAATGCATTTTACATTGATTCAAGCATGTTTTTCTCAGTGTAGGATTATTTCCGAAAATCGTGGATTTTCATTATCTACCGCAAGTACGTACGTTACTTTAATCCGTAGATATACTCATAAATATAATATTTATTGAGAAATTTATATTAACACTAAATAAAATATATATTTGGAATACTTTTGGGACAACAATATTTTTATATTCACAGTTCTTTATTTACTTTAGACAACTGTAGCCATGCAGTCTTAAAAAGTAGATGATGAGGAATGGTACTAAATGGACTGGGAAATTTCTATTGATGCATCTTTTAATTTTTTTGCTTAGATATTTATTTCATTTGGGATAAACTGCGCGTATGCCGGTTAGTTATTGCCTAAAACTTAAAAATTACTTGGCACGGTGCTGTGTAATCTTATATAGAAGAAAGTGAAACTTTCATGCGGTACAACGTTTTGCTCTTATACTAGTGTAAAAACGTTTCAAGAAACTACTTAATTTGTGATAGAAAGCTGGTACTTTAAATCTATATTCTATATGCTTTGATTTACAACCCATCAAACGGACTGAACAGTAACATGTGTGGATAGTTACCAACCAAAAATATATAGAGCGTTTCATAAAAAATATGGAAAACAAGCTGTCCCGGTTTTGTTTTTGCCATTGCAATCAATATTGGAGGCACGCTAGTAATAAGGTTAGCAATGATATCTTGATATATATTTGAACACCCTGTATATGTTGATGATAGATAATGCATGCTGTTTATGTAAATGCGTTTAATTGAACGTTATTTCGGTCCCAAAATAAAAAGAAGCAATCCTTACGATTCACACTGAGTATATCATCATCATCATCAAAGAAATCATTACCAAAAGAACTGTTAATATCATCTCCGCCTCCTTTAAAGAAAAAAAAAAACGTAAGTTGATTTAATAGCAAAAAACGTGAATGTACCAAAACTTAATAAATTTCAGCAAAAATTCAAATAGAAGCAGTTTTCCATAACGTAAGAGATGTATAAATGAGTACAAATTTGTATTTAACGTAAATTAAATTTTAGGAATTAGAAGAGTTTCTGAAAAGCAAGGCAGAGGGAAGAATTCTTTTAAACAATAAGCAGCACCTAAATGAAAAATTGCGATCAAAATTAACACAAATTGTGTAGATTTTCTACTAGATAAGTACGAAAACAAAAGGTAATGTATAACAGCTCAGTTATCCTAAAGAAACTGCCAGAATGAACAAAATGTGAAACGGAAATTTTGACACGGCAAATTCTGGAAATAAACACACGGCCTTGAAAGTCTACGTACTGTTTATTAAGTTGACATAACGTATCAAAATGAAATAAACTTATTCCTAAATTGACACATAAGACGCATTTAAATTAAATAAAAATTATTGTTAATTTATGCGTATTTAAAATGAATAAATATTATTATTGAATTGATCTCATATGATTTAATTGAATCTAAATTTTTAACCACTTTCTCAAGAGATATAAGTTATATAACATATATATGTTGTTTCTATTATTACTGTGCACTAAGAAAATTAAAATCCTTCAATGCAATAAAAAGAGCAATTTAAACACGCCATCAAACATGTTAGAAACAGTAACTCTATACTTCTATTAATAGCATTTATTATATTGAAAATAAGAATTCTTTAAATGCCGCGTCCTGTAATACAGTTTAAAATTAGAGTTTCTCTCGCTATAATTATCCGAAAGTAGAAGTTGAAGGCCAGTATGTAGATAATAAAGGTAAAACACTTAATTATAAGTTGTCATCTACGTTGATTATTACACAAAATATTCTACACTTAACATTTAAGTAATTCTAATACTAACTATCTACGTATTCTTAAACGCAATATCTACACAAATAATTCAGGAATTTTTTCTAATGAAATGTAGCAAATGCTTGCATGGCACGAAACCTTCAATGTTCGAATTAAATGTTATATTTATATCATAAAAGAAGATAATAGTATTGGGTTTGAAGTATCGAAAAAAACGAAGAGATTAACTTAAAATACAACCGGATTATGCGCGATTATTAAAGGACTACGGCTGTTGATTGACGCTTAAACAAAGAACATACGTTTACCTTCATATATCACGTATGAGATTTATAGATCTTTAGTAAAATCCTGTTCCTACAACATAAATCATAAAGGATCAAAGATAACCCCCTGCGGTACCTATATCCAAGCCTACGTGAATACAATGCTTATCAGATCAAATGCATAATTTATTGGCATCAATTGCACATAATTCCTGAGACACAACGCCTAGATCCTATACAATCACTTTTCAGTTCAACACAATTTATTTTTGTTCCCAACACTTTATTGTTTACGATTTGTACTTTCACGGATTTTCGATTGATTTACAATGGGTTGTAGATTGGTTCTATAAATAACTGCTGAAGGTTATTGATGACTTCCTGCTAACAGGTTATGTAAAATATTCTATCATTTCACTATCTGAGTTTTCTCAAAGAAAAAAACCTAATTGTACATTGCTCTTCATTATATTCAACTTTAACATGGTAAAGTGTAAAAGTTATTTATGCTTACTACAATCCTCTATTCGTCGCATTGAACTCTGCAAAATATTTTTAAAATAATAATTTAAAGTAATTCTCGTCCAGCACAAGAAAAGCTATTTCCTTGCTAATATCGAGCAAGAAGGTAAAAACTTTCACAATATTCACACTTTACAATAAAATAAATGCGCTAAGTTAAAGTGAGTATACGATGTCTTATTTATGAAATTACTTATATCGCAATTACTAACAGAGTACAATAAACCCTTTCTTTAAAGAAGGCTTCCGCTATTAAGAACGGCAATAATTCTTTTATTAATAAAAATTAGTTATAGCGATGGTTATTAAATCCTCGCTACAACTAAAGCTTTTGCTAAATTGTTAATTGTTTCTAACTATGAATGACAAATTTTTGGCTCTGCATAGCTACTAGATGGTAAAAACAATTATGGATTATACCATCACTGCTGAATACAACATGAATCATTTTTACAGTTAAACATTCCGACTCCATTAAAACCAGATGGATATAAGAAGACGCCGAAAAAAAACTCCATATTTTTATGGGTGTACGTATGTACATGGCTCAGCAGTAACAAAGCTCAATATATACCTATACAATTTGCTTCACTAATCTTTCAAACCCTCTTCTGTAAAGTTGTCTTCCTGTCTTGAAATCCTTTTCGCAAGTAAGCAATCTCTAAACCCAAATCATATCTGTTAATTCAACAACAAAATAGTTCATTTTGGAAAATACTTGCTGGTTTAAAAATTGATACAAGTCGCTACCTAAGCAACTAATTGCGGCAAGTATTTTACGAATAACATGATGTATTGAAATAATTTCTATAAATTCCAATAAATAAATTTTTTCCAGTAATTTGAAACAGCTCCTCAACTATTGAATTAGATCCTTTTGATATTACATACGTAGGGGTCCAAAAAAAGAAAATGTACAAATGCAACGCTTGTGGGAGCAAGTTACTGTTGATATCAAAGTAAGAGTATATTCCTAAACTCGTCATGGTGTTAAAACGATTAAATATTAATTTTCTTTATCAAGATACGGTTTATTAAACTTGTGATGTTTTTAGAATAAAATAAACCATAACTCTTCAAATACTCAGTATAATGTAATGAAATCCGTTATTGGGAATATGGAGGAAATGAGCCCAACCGAAATTTAAATGAATATGTCCTATTAAAAAAAACCTCAAGTTAGGTACACCCTGGAATTATGGAGTACCTTACATGATTTGAGAATTTTATGTCTAGGAGTGTCTTCAATTTTTATTAGAATGAACACTCAGATAGGTAGACAGATTTTATTGGTTCAGAATAATACAAAGTATATTGGACATGTCAGTATACATTTAATATAAATAATATAATAGAAATTATCATAGAAACAATATAATAAAAATCTACACATGCAAATTAGCCACTCCGTTGAGCAACGATGTGGATTGAATTACACGCAGTGTTCGTGTAATAACTGTTTAAACTTACATTTGAATATATTCATGTCGATATATGCTTTCAATTCACAAGGCAGCAAATTAAAGATGTTCTAACCATACTCACAGGTGATTGTTAATTATTTTCAATTTATTACTCTAAAATCAGATTTATTTCTGATGTTATACGTACCCGCACCTCATTTTTAGGAATTTCACAGCAACTCTGAAAGCATGAAGCATTTGCTCTAAGATAAAAAAAGTGCGTACCGGTAAGGTTTGCAAGATTCAACAGTCCTGATATAGGCTCAACAACGGATAATTCGTTTCTGAGCTTCAAACCCCGCAGTATAATTCCGTACGATATTATAATAATGAAAAGACAATAAATATTAATTAGGTGAAAATTTTTTTAAAATTGGGAGCTGACAACATGTCGTATTTATTTGTTTAATCAAGACTGAGCAGTAGGTCTTCCAACCCAAGTTGTCGTCAAGATGTATATCTAGAAACTTTACCGACGATCCACATTGCAGATGTGAATTATTAATTGATACTGTCATAATCTTGTCTGGATCGTGGAGTATGGAAAAACATACAGTTCGTCTTTGATGCATAAATAGCTTGTTACTTGCACCCGGGATGGATCTTTACAGGAAACCATAACTGCCGTATCGTCTGCAACGCGTGATTTGCAAGCTATACAATGTCATTGATGTATAACAAAAATAAAATTGGTCCCATTGTTGACCCTTGGCGGGCGCGAATAGTAACAGGTAAGGGCGAAGATGAATAGTTGTTTCATTAAACACGTAGATTCTTCGTAATGTACTAAGACAGTAACTACTACATCGTTGGGATTTCAACTAAAACACAAGACATTTAAAAACACAAAATGTAGAGAAGATCTGAACGCGACCATATGTCGACTAGTTCATGATTCTCATTCTCGATCTGAACGAAAACAAAATCTTTATTCTAAAATCTGCATTCCGCACACCGTCCATAAATATGCATACAAAACAAGCATACGAACATTTACATATTTGACAACCATTTGAAAGTCCAATCAGCCCAACATGCTGTGTTATATAAACACAATTAAAAGGTAGATAAAGCGGGCGCATTACAATATCTCCGCATACTTATTACTATTTTAAATTTCAAATAACGGTAATGAGCTTTGTACGGTGCCTCATAAGTGGGAGATATGTACGTTGAGTACATGTATGGGGAGAAATTTACAAAACGTCGGTGGGCGAAATGGAGACAGAAATTAGCGCTCGCGTTCGCGGCGCGAGTACGCAACAACTCGCAACACGTTATTATTCGATGAACGCTGCCGTAAATAACGCTAAATTTGGTAATATGATGGAATTTGTATCCTAAAATTGAATAAAAATGTTCACTTCTAGCTAATAAGTCCAATAATGAATTTAGAGTTGAGGGAATATAATAATGTCAATGTTGCCTAATTTTCAATTCACTGAAAGCGGCTTACAATTAGATGGAAAAATTTGTTGCTAACTATTTATTAGATGGCTTTCATTACTATATTAGTTTAATACTCTATCTCTCTCTATTTATGGAAAGTATTTGAAAGAGCGCTACATGGCAAACTTTTTACTTTCTCGTTAAAGAATAGCCTTAGTAAAGCGTATTATACGTTTATTCCTGAGAATTCTTGCAAAAAAGGTCTCTATGGCGCACTGTCCTTGATGTGGGATAATCTTGACCAATATATTTCCATTTGTTCGGCGCCTTCCAAAAAGTATATCACGTACAGTAGTATAGAAACTGTACTACTATGGCATTAAGGTTATCGCACATGAGTTTGTAGTACTTACCTTTCCGATCGATCGCTGAGATGGCACAGAAAAGAAATCACGTACAGAACAAGATTGTGGCAATTTTTTACACAGAACTTCCTAATTTTTCTAAATAAGTGGACTCATCCAAATACACAAATGGCATTAATGGCAAAAATTAGGTAAACATAGGTATTTATAAAAATTACTGTGGCTGGATTCTTTTCTCCGGTCTTCACTAGGCGCTATTGCAATATAACACAAACACTCACGTGGTTTAATCAGTTTAGTGCTGCATTATTCATAATTTGTGGCTGTTTCGGAAGAATATCATGGACGAGTTCGTAATAAATAAACTACAACAGTGGAAAGAAATCACTGGTTGTCTTCAGAGGTAAAATAAATAGTGAAAGTTTAATATTACACGAATAGCTAATAGCGACCTGGATTCTACTAACAATACTTCTTAACAATTAAAACTTTTCCGTTTGCTTATTATACAGAACCTATTCGTATTATTATTGTGGTTTTAGATAATGAAATAAATGAAGAATGCTTTAATAATTTAAGTTTAGATGAAATTAAGGAATCCAGCCACAGTAATTTTTATAAATACCTACGTTTACCTAATTTTTGCCATTAATGCCATTTGTGTATTTGGATGAGTCCACTTATTTAGACAAATATTCAAAGAATACTTCTCATTTATTCAGGTACTTTATAAACTCTACAGATAAACAAGTAATTTAGGTTAATTGTTAAAAAAAAGTAGTTATATATGTGTATTATAATACAGTTATTAATGTTCATACATAAACAAAGCTGAATTAGAAAATAAATATTTTATGTTTGATATGAAATAGTAGTACCTTGTTAAATAATAATATCAGATTTAGTCATAAAAGGGTGTGGAAGAATCAGAAATTCCTCTTGTATAACATTCCTTCTCCATTAACCGTTCTTTAACATGTCTCTTGAAGGTACTCAATGGCAGAATTCTTATTTGTAACATATATTTCCCCCAATAATTAAGACTGCTCTGGGAACTCATTAGCCTCTGGTAAGATGTTCTTATTTCATGTCGGCTTCCTATATAATAATCGTAGTTTTTTTCCATTGATAGGAAACAATACCTTATTATTGTGTACGTAACGACGTAATATACACGACCGACAGGGTGGTGATTTTCTCAGATTTAGAATACGTTTTACAACTTTCGTAATATTTCAAATTGCAGAGAAGTCGGATGGCGCGCTTCCTTAAAAGAAATACTTTGTACACTTCCACCCAAGTGCCCCCAAAAAGATACTCCATAGCTTAGGAGAAGTATGTTATTCCCGCTGCTTGGTGTGTTACGAGGTGCTTGACAGTACAGTGCCGCCGAAAGCTTATTGAAGAGCTTGTTAATATGCTCGTGCCATTTCATACCGGCGTCCAATGGTGGCGCCCAAAAATTTAACGTGTGGAGGTATACTAGTAAATGTTAGATTTGTCTTTTATTAAGGTTGATTTTTAGTTTATTTGCAACAAATCAATTGGCATCCTACTGTATGCTTATAACTCATCTATACACGTTAAGATCTGAAAGATATCTACTGTTGCTTTGGCTTAAAATTCAGTGCATTGTAAAAGCTTACAAAATTAACGAAACAATAAAATTTGCTGTTCTATTATATATTTAATTGTGCAACAGTAACAAAGCAGAATCTCTTGTTTGACAAAGGTTGCAGGATTGTTTGAAACTCCAATAATCTTTACGTCACGTATATTCAATATCGAAATACAAAGCACATCATATCTCACGGCTACATAATGCTACATATCATTTACCCACATCTACATGCGTTTAGTTTCCGATAAAGCCAGAAACGAGCGGATAAATCAAATTGATCAGCTGTCATCGACAACATTGAAAAAGGAAAAAATTCCAGCATGCAAGCTATTATCGGGGCCCGCCTTCCAAACATACCTGAGGTGAAAACGTACTCACACGAAGAAGTAGTACCTCGCTGACTATTACTCAGATAAAAAAGGATATGAATATACCGAACAACAAGCCTCTACCATTACGTTTGTAGGATTAATCGTTAACATGGTAGCAATAAATAACGAAGATAACGTCGACATTGAATCATATGCATTCTATAGAAGTTAGTAAACATGCACAGAAATACGAACTGTCTATAAAAGCTCGTATGGGAATGCATGCGATAATAAAAATTGCGAGGGTCTAGTACGTACTCTATGTACCTACAATTTACCAACGTTTGCAAAGTATCATGATATCAAATTTCAATGAATTTGTAATCCGTTCAAAAATCAATCGCCAACACTGTATTTATGTCGTTTTTACTGATTTATTAAAGCTCAAACAAGGAATTCAAAAATTTAATGTCTCTATATTTACATAAGTAATCTTTCTGGCGAGGGCGCTGGTCCATAAGACCGCACGGCCGCTTGCCCTCCCCGATATATCCTTAAAAAATCATTTGATTTAAAAAACAAAGTTATTCAAATTTATACTACGTATACGTAATATGGATATAACTGTAAAAAATTACCTCTAGAAGAAAAAATTTAGTTAGGTAGACCATAACCCCAACTAACATTGGAACAAATAATGGAAAGAAGAGCTGAAAGTAGAATGTCAACGCAACGATTTTCAATAAAAATTTATAAAAAAAGGAAACGTGAAAGCGAAGCTTCGAATTTATTAGGTTAATTGTTTTTCGTATGTACCGTTTTATAGTACGGTGTTTCGATCATTAAATATCAGTTAAGCTAGAGTGGGTGCGAAAGATCTACATTATTTACCGCTAAAATAAATAAACATCCCGTGGTCACATTAATGCCTGCATGGCATTTGTTGTACTTGGCAAAACAAATATTCTGATAAAGCACAGTTCTGCCAATCAACAGCATATTGTCGATCTTTTTTCGAAGATCATTTTAAGCTAAGGGTTTTATCGTATTCTTTACAATCGCGAACCCCTTTGTCAAAAGGTCACGTACCGCCACTGCTTCCTGGTAAAAAATTGACATCTTAACTTCGTAACTTCAACACGTGTTTCTCCGTTAGTGACAAATATATAGGTCATTGTTCAATCATCTAATTAAGTTGTCGAGCACATTCCTACCGTACTGACTCTGCATCAGGAAGGAGACACAATGCAATTGCAATTTATCACTTGATAGCTGCAAATTATCGGCTTAATAAAAAAATCAAATTCAATGAGATCAGAAATGTTTAATTGTGTTAACTTACCTGAAAAATTAGTACGAATAGGAAACAAATTCACAGATATGAAAATTTCAATTGCGTGGGAAAAGTTATATTCGTAATGGATAATTATTGGCATTTGAATATTATTGATAAATTTGTAATACTTTGTCTAATTAAGTAATGAAATGAAAAAGTACATTTTACACAATTATTTACGAAATACAACAGCATCCAAATGCCTCCTCGGAAACGCTGGCAGGAATGAAAAATTCCTGGGAAATTGAATTCAGCGGAATTTTCCAGGAGTTTTTCATATAATCTGCCCGAATGTCAGAAATAATACATTCAATACTGGTCGCCAAGTTATGTAATGTTGCCGATCTATTGACCTAAACAAACGATTTAGCCCCACAAGACGAGGAGGATAATTAAGTGATCTATTTACAGAAAATTACCGATTCAACTGGCTGAAACCGCATGTGGTCCAAGTCCAGAGTATCCAATTCGGGCCAAAAGGAAATCAATATTAAGCTATGGCGATTTCCATTCATATTCCTCTTTTTCATTCTAGTTAACTAAAGCATAGAATAACTAATCAAATTTTCATGACCTTGAATCTGGCTGGCATGTGCAAAGGCACGAATTTCAAACCGCATTTCATTATAATATAACGTTATTTGTTGTTTTAGTAAGCAGGATTTGAAGGTTTAGACTACACGCCTGCCGTAATGGTATTGGCTATACTTCACAACAATGAAAGTTTATAAATCACTGAATAAGTCTAAAGATACCTAACTTTTTATCAATTTTGAAGTGGTTTTTTAGTGCGGACCGGACAAATGTTTCTGCTTGATATTATCTATCGTACATATTAAAATTATATCAATGACTGCCAATAACCTACAACAATAGTTGAATGGTATAAGACAACTGATAAACTTCAAAAATTGACAAGCACATACCTGGAATATTGCCGCCTTACACATTGCTTCAAAAATAGAGGACGCATTTCTTAACGTACCGCTTTGATAGTGAATTCTCGTTGGTTGTTTGAAAGCAGCCAGGTCACTGCATCAATCCTACTATAATTATATGATTCTGTCAAAACTTTGGACAATGTTTGTTGTCGCACGTTATTGCTGTTTTTATTATTATTCTCTGCTCTATCGACTTTTCCGAAGTATATACTAGTTCTTTTTTGGACTCTACGACTACAACTAATAGTAAGGTGCAAGTAATTACAAACAATACGGAATAAATATAATTTAAGGAGTTTTATAGTTAGTTTTCATTATGGGTACAGAACCAAGTACAAACACTGCTGATGGTACCCCGACAAAACGTGAAAAGTCGGGTAATTTACGCAGTAATCGAGAACAATTTGTGATCGGAAAATTCTAACCGACACATTTTAACATGTTAAAGCAGTAAAGTAGTAGATTGGTGACCTCATCTTCATTTTCTGGTTCATATTTTACAATCTAGACGTTTGCAAAAATTTCCAGTTTATCGGGTAATTAAAGAATATAAGACAACTGGAAAAGTAGTAAACCATAAAAAAATAACCGGGCGGCCTTCAGTCGTTGAAAACTGCTATTCGTCAGATTGTTCACAGCATGTTCAAAGAGAATGAACTACCAACATTCAGTAAAGTATTACTGCAAGTAAGGAGTAATAGTGATTCACCAAACATGAGTCGAACAACATTGTATCGATTAACGAAAGAAATGAATTTCAAATCAGAAAATATTTTAAAAAATACGGATACATGGATGAAACTTGGGTGAATAAAGGTTGTGCAGTGGACCGATACCAATATTCATAGTTGTAGACAAGCCTTTGTGGAAGAGCTTACAACTAGGAAAGGGCATCGTCTTATATTGTTACACATCGGATGAACATCGTTTATTAATGCATGAAGGCGAAAGAACAGATTACCATGAAGAAATGAATGCTACTGTTTTCGAATAGTGGTTCTCTGAAGTACTAAACTATTAATTGCTGTCGTTGTAGTGGATAATGGAGCTTATCATAGTCGGAAAATTGAAAAGCCATCATCATGGGAAAAGGTTATTTTTTCTATATTGTGTGATCCATGATATTTATACCAACACATATTTTCAATTCTCACAGATGGATTACAAACTTATCACCAGGAAGTATAAAACTTTAAGTTAAGCGTTGGTTTCGTACATATTGCAGATATGAACTTTGCCGCGTAAAAATTCAAGATCTTTTGAAACGGTGTACTCAACTTTCCTTTTTGATTTAAGGGGTTATTCTGTGACTAAAGTCTCAGTTTAACGTTTAGGATATTTAATGGAAATGTCTATTTTTAGTGACAATTTTTTAAAAAAAAATAATTATTGGTCTTTATAAAACCTTAAATTAATGAACTTAGCAAAACAGACCGAAAGAAACTTCGAGAGAATAAACACAATTACCTTTAATTTTGGGAAAAGGCCTACTATTTCAATATTTTTCCGATATTTATACATTGTTATAGAGAGACATATATGTTGTCAATAAGTATCTAATTTACAGCCTAAACGAAACAAAATTTTCAAGGTTGGTAAGCCCTAAACCTTTTTTTCGTTAAAAGTAATTTATCTATTTTTAAAAACGTTATTTTAATTACTTTCAGAAATACCTCCAAGAGACAATTGTAAAACATTCTGTATACAAATACTCTAAAAAGGGGAAGTTAAGAACTTACTTAAACTATCTTTTATTTCTATCAAAATTTACATAAATCTCATCTGACGTGGTTAATATAATTACGTTGACAGGGGTTTTATTAAACTGAAAATGCTCAATAAACACAAACATAGCAAACCATATTAGTTCACTTCATTGCGTTCTAGATGCACCTTGATCCAGTTACTTAGGACAGCTTGTATTCGTTGCCTCACTTCTACCACAGAATATGGGTCAGCAGGATTGCTAGCTCTCAATTCAAGGTGATGTGCAGCGTTAGGTAGCAAAATAGCGTAAGATGTTGTACCAGATACCAAAAATCCACCTCCAGACCATGGGTCTAATAGCCCATTGGTGAAAATGACATTGGTGTAGAGAGCGTTCTTGCCGCCGTATTCTAGTACGGGCAAATCCTCTCTAGGAGGACGAACTCCAAATTTCTTGTAACAACTCTCGGCATAGTTTTTGAAATTCCATCCACTTGCTTCGAACATTATGTTATCTTTAATACACATGGGCATTATCATTTCAGTGCAAGCCTAAAATTTATATCGAAAATCAAAACAAAATATCAAAGATTTTAGATCTCAATACCAACTTGATAATACCAAGTGTCTTCTCCTAAAGCGCTACTCGTAGAGTTAATATCAACGCATTTTGTTTGCTTGGTATAGTTTGTGTAAATTGATAAGGCGTTCGAAAGGTATTCTAAAAGTGGTTTCCCAGTTGTTACGTTACGCAGTCCATTACAAAATTCTCTTACAGGATACGCTGGTAAAGGCTGCAAGAACGACGTGGGATATGGATAATTTACCATTGCCAAATTACTATAAACGTCATTTAACCAATCTGTAAATCTGCTAACGTCATCACCTGTAGATAGGGGTTTACAAAGCTTGAAGGTATTCGATAGCCAGGTTTTTCCATCACTCGTAGATGCTGCATTTCTAGAATTACGAATTCAAATTGTATAGTTGCCGAAAAGCTAACCAAGAGTGTTACCTAATTTCCTTCCAGCTTTGTTTAATATTTTTCGCACAGATCTTATTATTTTCGGCGCTGAAGACGCTGACTAAAATTTCGTTAAATTTGCTACACTTAGTTAAACCGGTAAATTGGAATATTGGCGCTGAAGACGCCAAGGCACCTTGAACGCTACCAGGATACTTCAATCGCAACCAAGCTGCAAGCATGCCCCCATACGATCCACCAAACGCAATAACTGGGCTTGGTGCACCTTCATTTTTAGATTTTAATTCCTTTTGAATATCATCTATTAAATAAACATAATCAGCTAAGGCTTGGGTACTAGTTAAGTATCCTAAGTGAACAGGATCAGTAAATGTCTTATCGCCATATGGCAGAGAATCGCCATAGTACCTACAAGTGAAACAATGTATTAGAATTCTTTATTTTGAGATCAGTTATTATCAGTATTTGTAAAATGATACCTATGCTCGGCGAAGACTACGTAAGCATTGAATAAAGGCGCAATTTCCCAAATAAATCCAGCATTTTGTGCAAACACTTCGATAGGTCCTTCATTTCCAGTGTAAAAGAATATCGGTCCACTATTATTCCAGTAGGTGTCGTTAACTAAATATTTCAAGTTAAACGTTTCGTTTTTGGCAAAACTGGAAAAAATAAGACCTAAGATAACATTTTCATTAACACTATCACTCTTATCACAACACTTCAATGATTCAGAAAATCTGAACTGCTAAGAATGATGAATGTGTTGAGGTAGGGGTGACAGTGAAGTGTATCCGCACTTCAGCGCAGCAGTGGTCAAATACGTGATGTAGCCTAAATTGTCTGCAATTACCACACAAAGGCTATTGATGGATGAACGCACACCCTTGGCGATTCATCTCTAAACAATTAACGATTTTCCATCCATCTTTCCATACATTTTGTAAGGCCTTGATTTACTGAATGGGCATTTTTCCATAAATAACATAAAGTCCAATGGCCAAAAGTCAATTTAGCTCCCTATCTCACAGCTTAGAAACCATGGATAACTTACTAAGTAAAAGGAGAGCGCCGCAATACATAACGTTTAAAAGACTGCAAGGCGAGTTCTTTTATTCATAGGAAAGCTGTCGGCGTTTAAAAATTGCCAATTGACGTCACTAGCAGATTACTGCTTTAAAGCAATGCGTGGCAATAAAAGGACGCTCTTAATAGAATGTCAATGGATTTTCGACATGTTTGACATTTCTGGGAACGTGATAATGCAAGCATAAATCAGGCTTCCTCATCGTAATTAGTACAAATCATCCTGATATTGACCACGATTTGGAACTATTTTTGAAAAATAAGGAAACAGATAAACCCCGCTTCCTTGTCGCATTTTTTGTATCAAAAACATACGCAGAGGTGCAGCACTTTTTATATAAAATATATTCCACATATTTTCTCCATACTTCTCCAACGTTAAGTATTTATTATATATGCTTATGTGCGATTGGTGCAAATTGATGTAAACAAGTAACTATGGCTTAATTTACATGCTAATGTCTTTGTTCCTAGTTTTCAAATCCACCGGTTTTCTCCGGTCGGGAAGCCGATGGATTCAATGTTTCAGCGGTGAAATCATTGACAATGTAAATTAAACGCTGAACGTAGGAACCACCAGATGTAAGCTTCTGCTTAAAACGCTTGATACGCAAATTGACCGTCCATAAATTTTTTTAGCGAGTTACCGTTGAACCAATAGTGGTTATCGTAATGACATCAGCGGTAACAAATCACATGATACGATTTAGGTAAGATCGCGGAAATGGCAATTGAATACCGCCGTTGGTATCATTGTTTTGATATGCGGCGAACCATATACAGATGTAAGACGTAATTGGCAATTAACGTACAATATAGACCTAATGCTTCTAGAGCTTCTTAAAACAAACCTTGTAACAGAAACTTCGTTAAACATTTCTGATGCTAAAGCAGAGGCACCGCGGTGTCCCCAAACAAGAACTGTGGCTAGTAAGATACAGTGTAAAAAGTAGAATTCTTTCAATATCCTTAAAACGCTCTTACCATTTAAGAATAAATTTGCAATTTGTCTAAATCGACGTTTAACCCAGTTAATCCGTCTTTATTATTATCTGGATTTCAAATACATCGTAAGCATTGATTACAACCTTGAACCGCTTGTTACCCATCTTCTCGATCAAGACATAAAATGTGTTCAACGGTCAACAACAATGACGTGATAGTTGCAACTCTTCGAATCGCGGTACCGATACCAGCGCTTACCATTGAACAACCGATTACTCGCTAAAAAAATGCTTTATGGATAAAAGAACTCGCCTGGCCCTAGACATGAAGCAATATTTTTACAACAAAAATGGTCAATTACGTTTGCGTCATATATATTTCTTCCGAGAAAATCGGTTTTCAGCTTTATACTTTTTGAAATGCCTACTACGTAAGTGTAGAAGAGGTAGTGAAGGCGCACCCATTGATTGTTAATATGTATATACATACATCAAGATTTGATAACCTTTACACCATACTATATTTTTTATGCTCCCAAGTTAAATTTGATACTGGACATACTAAAATAAATACTATCAAATATACATAAGTATAAATAATTGTCATATGTCAACAGGTTTTCATGTCTTTTTATAGCATAAAAAACATCCAGAAGAAGGCTAAGACAATACATCCTTTAAATTAGCAATACAAACTTGTAAACAATCATTGAACTGCGTAATGT
Organism: Marronus borbonicus; assembly: GCA_902655005.2. Taxonomy (NCBI): domain Eukaryota; kingdom Metazoa; phylum Arthropoda; class Insecta; order Coleoptera; family Scarabaeidae; genus Marronus; species Marronus borbonicus. Next base: position 2,635,737 of record LR737391.1, on the reverse strand, counting down.
GTATATTTTTTTAAACGTTGCTATATCATTTATCTTAGCTTACTTATCGTATCTTATATGCAAAATTACGAGTACTTAACAAATACTACGGTATTTGTGAGAAATCAAGAAGCACTAAAATTAGGGTCTTCATTTAAACTAGATATATTCTAATCTGTACGTAAGGCAGTTTAAATTTTAAGTAATACATCATAAAGAATACACGTACTTTTTCTATTCGCAAGTTTGCAATAAATCATATTTTATGAGCAACATTCAAATTACGTATTATCTAGAGGTGCAATACGTACCTAAAATGATCAACAGGTACTTCGATATGTTTCGTAACATATATATAGTCGCCACAAACACACGCCACAGTAGACAACAAATACAACGCTGCGAGAACCTTCATTCTCGCGTCAGAGATGAGTTCACGTAGAAACACAACCGCAGAGAATGAGTTATCATGACTCTTGAACTAATACGATAAGTGCTTCCCCACAAAAAGATCCTACATTCCTATAGACACGAAGAATGTTTATTTACACCGATATCACCGTCGATTGTTTATAAATAGCATTCCGCTTGAAAAATAATGGAGCCGTGGATATTCCGTATAGAAAACATCGTCAAATATTGGTTTATTGTAATTTTAGATAAAAATTGATCACATTATTTTCTGTTTATGTAGTAGTACATCCGTTCATAGTTCCTAAGATGAATGGAAAAATTCGCTAATGTTTCTTAAACGTCAATTTCTCAGTGCGGTGCATGGTACAAATAAATATAGCATATGTCAAACGCTTTGACTTATTACTAGTATTTTTGTTTGCAGCTACTAGCATATTGACTCTATTGTAATTTTTAAATGCATATACGAACCTTCTAAAATGCAAAATATTACGCTTTACACACTACATAATAGGATTAAAACTTCTTAAACATAGCCTAAGTAACACTCAGTGATCCAAATTATTCAGTTTGACGCAATTATGCCTAGACGCTTCGCATAAGGCGTTGAGAAGATTCAGCGTCAATTTCTCTGAATTTAGTTCGGATCCTGTAACATAATTTCTTCATTTTGGTGACGCATAATAATAAAGTCGACTAATTCCGGCAAGCAATGTTCACAATAAATGCCTCTCTCCGAAATAGCGCTCCAGACTAACGCTTTTTTCTAGAAATTTGGTTTTCTTCTTGTATTTTACTTCGTCAGGTGTCACATCAACATTTCTTGGATAATGGAAAATATTTTTCACCCATAACGATGGTTTGTTTCCAGCAAGATGAATATGTCTCAAAACTAGACAACATCGAATTAAGTTAAGTTTAGATGTATTTTGGGCAGCTTGTCTCTTTCTGTATTTTACGTTATTTCTTGCCACTTCTCGAACAATAGTGGTGTCAGAAACGTGAAAATGACAAGCAAGTTTAGGAGTAGACACTACAACGTAGTTTTCAGTAAAATACAGAAGCCTTTCTTATCCGTTGGCTGCAGCTATACTGTCATAGCCGACCACTTTTTGGTAGTTTTTGACAAGGTATACTTCGCTCACATTCTCGAATTGCACTATACAAGGTAGTTAGGCATATATTTTCATAAAACATACGCACAGTTTGCAGTTTAGACATTTTGCCAAGTTTTTGAAGATATTCTTTCGTACTTCTAACTTGTAAGACATTTTACAACAACTCAAAGACAAAATGACACGTGATGTAAATAAACATTGTAACCATGCTAACACTGTTTAAAAATATTTTTCAAATATATACCCGATAAAAAAATGTTGTCCCTAAACTATATAATTATTACCAACTGAAAATATTTAACCATGTACTCTTTTTTCCAGCTACATTGTATAAGTCTTTGCTCCCTAGCGATGGAATATTAGCTTTCTTCCAACAGAAATGATATACTGTGAAATCAGTCAAAAGATAGTTTCCGATTTTTTTTAGCCAATCGAACCGCGTGTGACTAGTTAGTAATTTCTGTTGGAACAAGCCTATTGTCCCCGGTATGGTTAGAACATGGAGTTCAAGCCGCAACCGTCTAATATTTGTGTTGGTTTTCAACTTTATTGTAAGAAAAGTGTTTAATAATTGGCCATTATTTGAACTGTCAGAAGAATATCTAGTCGATACTTCCGAATTTACGCGAGAGGAATTTGTGAAAATCATTACAAAATTCAAAATATAATATTGCAATAGTTAATCTGTGAGGTTCATCTTAATTCGATTATATTTAACATGTTAAATGTTTAGGCCTCTCTCTTGACCTGTAGATAATTATCGCATTAGTACTATTTAAATGAAGTAGAACTGTTAGAACAGAACGATCATTGTTGATAAGACAAAAAAAATCAATCTAAATTGGTGTATTTCATAACTATAGAAAATAAACAATATTATTGCAAATTATGATTAACCCACAAATTCAGTCAATACAAGCTTTTACAAAATATGGTAACGGAAGTTATGTTAACATCTTACTTTATTTTCTCAAAGACCAATATAACTATTTATTTCGTAATATCAAGAAATTCAACTGAGCGTTACCTACTGAAATCGAAATTATATCTACCTCTTCCAATTCAACATTTTTCCACGACACGTGATCCATATTTCCTCCTTCATTTCAGTTAAAAATATCTTTTCCAGCGAGAACAATTTGCGCAAATCGAACCATATTTCCTCTTCCTCCGACAGTTGTATCCCAATCGCCACCTCGACGTTAGCGGTTCATCCATTATGTTTATCTTTCATTTGGCTCGCGCACTGTCTCCAATAAATCAAGGAGGCAGCTCGCTGGCAGCTCGCAATAAACTACGCGGCACAAACTCAGATTTACGAGCACTCTCGCGGAAAGTGTTAAAGAATTATGCTCGAGCCGTAAATGAGATGTGCCTGCGGACGTACATATACATGTCACGGGGGGTTCTTTCTGCAGTCTGTCTCCTACTGCCTTCACCTACCACCCTAAAACCGTTTCTGAGATCTAATATTTTTACGTCGCGTTGGGAAGATGAATGGTCGAAAAAGCGGATATTTACTTACTTTATAGGTGGTAGCGATACTTACATAGTTTCCTTTCAACCAAAATTAAAAGTTGCAAACACTAGCATGTGCTCAATTTCGGAGAATTGCTACAGTTAATAATTGTTTAGTATTATATCTAATAAATAAAAATAAATAAATGATCTTAGTTAGTCCCATCCTGAGTTCTTCTTTAGCCAGAATACTCCAGACACTTATTCGGATGACCTGAAACAGGAACTACTTTCCTTTCACATCTTCAAGAAGCTTTCATAGGTAATAATTCTGGTCATTTCATAAAGCGCGGTTGAATCAGAAATTGCGAGCTACGAGGCGTCATGTGCGAACCTTTCCTCCTTCGTCAGAATTTCTATTATGGCCCGTCCACCATATCACGTTATTGTCATGTGTTTCAAAGACTAAGGGTAATGAGTAAGCTTAGCTTCGCCTAAAGCAGAAAGAATGATCAAAATTGTATGACTAGAAATGTGAAACAAAAATTTGGTGTCAACAATCCAAATCATAGTAAACTCAAAACTGAATTTAATGATCTGCTAATTCATCTATTTGTTATTCTCAAACAATTTCCACCAATCAAGATTTGTTTCGATATACTGACTAGTTTATGAATATTACTTGTTTTAACCTTGCATAAGCTTTATTTCTTTAGTACGTAACAGTCCATTTCGATAGTTAGTCCATCTCTGGACCAACAGTACATTCTAAGTGTTTAGAAGTTCTGGTATAAGCAGTTCAATTGAAGACTGGATAATGCCAGTACTTTCCAAATGCCTATTAGGCCTGCCTCTTCAACGTATGAAATACACCTTAGTATTGCCCAGAATCTGTCGTAGGTCCGCAATAAGCCGGTTGTATTGCGCGAAACTCCTTGATTACGTGAGCTTCGGGAGCATCACTAGCTTCGTCAACAACACATCTGTTAACGAATGGGGTCTTCTAAATTCCTATTTTACCAACCAACGGCCACTTATGTGGAATGAAAGATACTCAACTTCTAAGTAGATACCATATTTATGATTGCTAGTTTAGTAGTTTCAACAAAGTAACTAGGAACACTAGATTTTCAAACTTAGCTTCTATTAACCAGAAAGTAACCATCACCTGCCTAAGTTCGTTTGGCGAACAAATGAAATATTAATTCCTAATAACTTTAACGTATATAAAAACGACTTGCCATATAAGGCAATTTTTGAAATTTAAGTTGATACATTCTAAATTTCCAGATCAACCTATTCAACTTACACCAAGTTCTTAACCTAGTTTGAAATTATTATATCCCACTTAAATCAATTTGACCATGTTCAGAAGTCGAGCGTTGACCGATCCCAATTTCTCCTTTACTGATATTTTCCAGTTCCCATTGATCCTAGTAGAAAAAGCAACATTTCATACACTACAGACGCGTGAAAAAGCGGCGTAATTTTTCAGAAGCTATGTAACCGAACAAAAATCCCGTTGAATTTAAGAAAGTGATTAATCGCACGACATTAAATGAATTGTAACTGATTTCGGAACAGTCAACGGCGCTAAAAGCTTCGTAATATATGACCGAGGAGATTCTCTTTTTGATTGTCTAAAATGTATGGATGTCTCGTCCATCGCATAGAGGGATCATTTGTTAGTGGAACAGGCCAGACACGGTAGACAACCATATATCCCGGGCTTCCCGCTCGCCGAAAGAGAGAAAAGATCGCTACCATAAAGTATCCTCTTAGTCAGTGTGCGGGAGATGGAAAAACATGATCCAGATAGAATGTGTTCCCGTTTTCGTATAGACGAATGGAACGCGCGCACATCCGAAAGACGGGCATTTGTCTTCATCGTGTAAATCAGTGCCGAACGGGCGAACACAAACTCAAAACGGTTCACGAGAGTAAAACGGGTCGACAAGATGGAAAGATCGGCTGACAGAACGCCCGAGTGATGAGCCCATAACTCTTCTTCAGCGATCTTCTTCTTCGCCCGCGTTACGCTTGCCGTCCTCCTTCACGCCTTCTCCATCTTCGTTGCTCGCCTTTTAGTTCAGTTTCCATCTGCTATCCGTCTTCCCGTTCATGCTTTTCGTGCACCCAAGATGCCGCTGAAAAATAACCCGACCGCTCTCAAGTCAGCACGGCAGCAATGGATGCTGTGTGCCGTTCATGCAAGCTGGGTTTTTCCGGACAGGATCTTTTTCTTTCCTCCTCCTTGCCTCACTTCAGCTACATGACGAGGAAGAATATCTGTTTCGCCTACGTACGGAGTCGCACGTGAGTGAGATTGGTAGTACTCCGGGTGATCATTAGTTTTTGTTAGAGTGCGGATGAAAAATGTGCTGCATGCTTAAATGGATGGCTTACCATTTATTGCTTCATGAATCATTAATGAGAAACGCTACACCAGACATATTTATAAATGGACGTACATATTGTGATGTTTCCTTTCCGTGAGCTTACCTATTTACTTTAAAAATGTAGTAGTATGTAATACTCGTTACGTTTATAAATTTCAAAGTGAGATTAATCGAAAGAAAAGAAATTAATAATGGAATTTCTGTTCTTTTCAGAAATGGGCAACATCGAACTAGCCACAACATCAAAAAGGAAGGATACGATAAAAGAAACTGTAGTGCAGAAAAGATGCAACTGCATAGTATCTAATTATCTAAATAAAATATACCCGGTGTAAAATCAAAAGCCATTCTACATAGTAGTAATAAACCTTCTGCTACTGCTATACAAACTATTGATTGTTTTTTATCGAAAATGGTTAAATCAAGTTGTATGATGCCTTCTGAGATTACTGGATATGTCTTAAATTGGTACAACCGACCGTTTATTGTTTAACAGCGGCTGACAGATCTCTTCGCATTAAAAAGGTGCTTTATCCTTTTTCTTAATGTGAAAAATTTTACTTGTATCTATGCTTCTTTTAAATATTCCCTGGGAATACAGAAAACATTGCGCTTAGTGCAAGCAATAAGATCTTCGGCTAACAGACGATCCCGTAAGATCACATATATGTACTACGCATTGTTTTTGCGAAGAAAACACCCCGAATAGGTGAAATGAATTTTTAAAAATGGAAATTGTCCATTGGATGTTACATGTTATTGTAAAAAAAAAAAAAGTAAATGAGATAGGAAAGTAGCATATGTGTAGTTCATAACGCTTGGTATTAATAACAGATATTGGTCGATTGTATAGCAGACCTACAGCGTTGAAAATGGTCACCATAAATATTATAAATATAATTCGTTTGCTGTCGGTAATATTCGAAGTTGCCAATAATAATAAGCGGACACCTGCGAATATCAACGAAATCGAATAGCACGACATAATAAAAGATATCCTTCTTGATGCTCAAAGGGAAACATCGTTTTCGCAGAAACCATGTTCCGTACAATTTGTAGATGAGGTATATACGCCAACACGGGAAGTATTTGAAGCAATAGAAGCTGAAGAAGAAGAAGTGTATACCAGAAAAAGGAGGTATTGTAACTTTAGAAAACACAACCAGCGCTGCTACGTATTGGAAAAGTACGGTTCGCGTTGAACACCCTACAGTAAAAGTTTCGCAAAATGTCATTTATGCAGCAATGGCTCAAGTAAATGGTGGAGTAATATTGTGACATGGCAAAGATTTCTTCCTACTTTTATTATTTTACAGTAATATTTATTTTTTAATTTTTTTTTCTCGGCGGAAAGAAGCAATAAACACTGGTACGTGACAAGAAGAAGAAGTTGTTACAAATTTCTCAATTCGTATATAATTAATTTATAAATAGTATTGATTTAGGTGCCATTATTCATGATGTTGATGATGAGTTTGTAATGCCCATCGCTGGACGTTCAAATCATGAGTAATATTAAAAGGAACAGTCATCTATGAGATTTCTTACATTTTCTTGGTCATGGTTAATTAATTAATAAAATATCTTGATTGTAGTTGCTTAATTTTTAATTTCAATTGAATTTTAAAAAGACGAGCTTGAACGGCGAAACGTCAAAATGTAATAAAATTTAATTTAAATTAAAAATTATGCCACTACAATCAAGATGTTTGATTAATTAATTAACCATGACCAAGGAAATGTAAGAAATCCCATAGATGACTGTTTCTTTTAATATTATTCATTATTTGAACGTCCAGCGATGAGCATTGCAAACCAACTAAAGCATCACATTTGGAATTTTAAGAGAGCTCACAAGATAATTTCGAGAATTTTGTTCCGCTATCATACAGTACAGACTCCGAATAATTGAAGGAAATTAGCTCAACTTTTCGTTAGTAGTGTAAAAGATCATATAGGGCAGGTCGGGAATAGATAATACATTCAATGTCGATGAGAATGGTTTTAATCTAAAGCTACATTTGGGCCGCACTTTAGCTGTGCAAGAAACAAAATCTATTACAGCAGTTGCGCAGCCTATACCCGCAACTACATATGCACATCATACCATACGATGTGCATGGTATAGCAAATTCCTGTGTTTCCAACATTTCTTTGAGGAGTTTAATCACCATGTAGAATAATCCATTTAAATATACAAAAATTTTAATTGGTAGGTGCTTTAATATATAATAAAATCGACAGGATGATGCTGATATGTTATTATAAACTCTAATGCAAGATAACTTATAATGTAGGCATCAATATTTTTGTTAGTTTTTAAAATTAACAACATTGCAACCACAGGTCTGTTACAGAACAACCAATCCCTATTACCTATTATTAATTTCAAACATGTCTCCCTGTCGAAAAAAATATATGTTCAAATATTGATATATTCAACGTTCTTCTCTTGTTTGCTTAATAAAACTTATTCAAATAAGCAATTTTTATTTTAAAACTTTCTCTACCACTTATTTTAGCGAGTTATAGCACAGACAGAATGCCAAATTTCGAAATTTCAAAAATTCATTTCACCCATCCAGAGTGTTTTTTCCTAAAAAATTGCATAGTACATACCTGTATGTGATATTGTATATTCCCAAAGTTTCATAATTTTTTGAATTTATGGGTTTGGGATCGTCCCTTGATAGTTTTCAATTTGTTATTATATAGACCCACTTTCTTGCCCTGGTCTTTTAAACTTTTGACCGCTTTCTTTGCCACGACTTGCTTGCTCCTTGCCACGACTACCAAGTCATCAGAAAAGCCTAAACATTGTCGCTTTTTGTTGTAGACTACAGATTGACATTTTATTTTGTGGTGTTTTCAAAAATATGGCTGAACAATATTGGTGCCCGTGTTCACAGCGCACTTTATGAAAAAATTTATTGCAAAGTTCAATACATGTATTCCCTACTAGCATCGGTATTCACGAAGAATTGACATCCAATTCGATCAAATTAATTGCCACTTCCCATCTCAACCTATTGAGTTTTCCGACTTGATCGGAAACAACGTCCCGAACGTGTCGTTACAGCCGTCGTTACGGGGACATGACCGTTACCGCACCGACCTCACCGCAGCTTCACGTCACATAACAGTCACGTTAATCCCGCCACGTCCATATTTTAAACGAAAATAGAATCGCTTTCCGCGGACTCCATTAGCACGAATTAATGGGCCATTGTTGGCCCGGCAACGATTGACATTGATTAAAGTTGGCCGTACGTAAAATGTGATACTCGCGTAAGAAAAATGCTGTAATGTCGATTGTTAGAACGTACTATTGATGACATGCACGTTGCCAACTAGAGTACATGTAAGTACATTCTTTCGTAAAAGATTTAACATGGACAGGATCCTGCACAATAAATCATTTGTTAAAATACTGTACCAAAAGGAAAGAAACCCACCAGAGGTAACTTTGACATTGGACAATTTAAACATCCTATGGCACATTGTAATGATTTCTAGTGGAATTTTTGTATCCGCGTTCATATCTTTATACTTTGCCAATTACTTGAAACCCATGTAGAACCAAACGTTTTAGCTGCACTTTAAATTACAAATAATTTTGAATAAAAGATAGAATAGAATGTGTACAAGATATTCTTTGAATGTCAATCAGAAATCATTGTAAGCACATTGACAACAATCTCTAAAGTTTACTTCAATATCGGTAAAGTTACAATTTCATAAAAGAAATCCCTTCGTTCCTCCATTTCTTTGTTTTTACAGTCTTTAAATTTATACCTCAATCATTGATGTCTTTGATTGCAATAAACAAAAATCAAATGCAACAAATAAGTCAGATTACATCTCAGACAATAGCTTGAAAAAGGTACGTTAATGTTTGTTCTTTTAAAAATTATTTTTCAATTATTTGACCAATGCTTTTGCACCCAGTTCTTTAGTCAAAATCCAATCAAAATCTTCTTGCTGTAAAGCTCACAAAAAGCATTTTCATTTTTTTCAGAACAAAATAAAACATTTTAAATAAACGCGCGGTGCTCGTAAGAAAGTTACTGGTTTTTTATCTTTTTCTCTACTAATAGATTTGTAACAATCAAAGCAATTAGTTATACACATTTTTGTCCGCTTCTCACGAAAACTCTAAATTAAAGAGCACAGCAATATTCTATCGTTCCGAAAATATTAAAAGCGTTGTATGTTCAATATAGCATGGTTTCCGGAGCTTTATTTGATACGGACTAACCAAATTAAATGTAGAAGAGTCCTATGCAATTCGCTTGTCTGGTCACTTTACTATCAAATTTTACCGTCTTTTTTCTTTCCTGTAATACAGTTTGCGAGGGCAATCCTAAAAGTAAGGTCTCAAAGTGCTATGGAAGCAGGGAGACTGTTCGTGTGGCGGAACCGGAGAAGACGGGTGTTGAGCAACGGCGTAAGCATTCTCGACTACAACGCTTCCCCTACGTCGCCCGCAAAATCGTCACTCTCCTGCAACAGCTTAAAAGGGTTATCATCAACCACCCACCCTTTAGTCTGGAATTGGCACTTAGTGATTACCACCTGCTTCCTAAATTGAAAGAACATTGAGCCGGAACGCGCTTCAGCAACGACGACGAGGTAAAAAATGAGGTTGAAAGCTTCTTCAAGGACATAGAGACAAGCTGATGCGAAATGGGCATACAAAAACTATTACAACGCTTACAAAAATGCATCGACCAAAATGGTCATTATATAGAAAAGCGGATAAATGTTCAAGACCTAAGATGACGTAAACATTATTGAAAATAAACGTTTCTTTGTATTTGCAAAAAAATACGAAGCCTTACTTTTGGAATTACCCTCGTATGTGCCAATTTTTTCGTCACCAATATATTATTCGAGGTAAAGGTTAAGTAACAAAGTACCCACTTGCAATATATTTCATAATTAAAACACTAAATTAGACAATGGGTCAAGTTTCACTAACTTTGTTTGCCTTATTTACTACTTGATGTTACCATTTTATGGTTTGTATATGAAGTCAGTTTCTGATTAATTGTAAACCATTTTTTTTTATTTTTTGGCAGGCATGCGTCTAGTTTAAAATTAAATTGCTATTTCACTCTACCAAAATAATTTTGTAACACACGATGTTTTTGAAAATACTCGTGATTTACATGGGTATGTTGTCAGCTGCATGTCTTCAAACCCTTTTAATTTTTTAACAATTAATTAGAGAATTATCGTCTAATATTCATCAATACACACTGACAATACATTTTCACGTTCTATGCTATCTATCTTAAATTTTATGTATAATACGTATATGCTAATTTCAAATCAGAAATAAATTCCGGGCTTCTTTTGATAGTTTATTAAGAGTTTCTAACAGCAATTTGAAAACACTGCGAACAACAGACTACAGTTTGAAATTAAATGTTCTTACACACGCATTTTGAAGGTGTTAAAATGTCATCGGATTAGAGGATAAACAAATACAGGGAAAATATTATCTTCCCCGAAAACAACTATCACTTCATTTTATAGTTGTGCTTTATCAACACCTTCATTTGCATCTTTTTTATTATTTATATTCCACAACATTTTCATTTTATTTTCACACTTTCATGTTCATAGCAGTTCTAATTATATAGTCTATTTAGGTACTTCGAGAAATTTCTAATACAATTTACTACAACTACTTTGTAAAGGGACATGCTTTTTTAATTGAATTTAAACTTTCAGTTGATCCTGTACAAAATTGTAACAGTAGGTGATAATTGGACAGACATACCTTCGCCAAACTTAAGGTTTAAGGAATTTTCTTACAATTAATCAAAATCGAATTGTTATTCCCAATTACAATATGTATATTAACGTTTGCATGAGCTAAAATTTAAGATATATTTCTTTGTCTTTAGAACAAATTCCAAAGTGTTTTCAAGAAATTCATAAATCGTTAATGTTTGCTAAAGGAATCAATGCAGTTAATTCTCAAGCGTACCTTCCAGTGCATAATTTAATTTTAAATAATCCATGGTGGCTCTGTCTTAGGTAAATGGGAAATAAAAATCGGAGTCTCACAAAACTCTTTAATAATATAGCTGCCGGTTTCGAGCTTTCGATAAATCAAATATTCATACTTGATTTATCAATTATTTTTTAACTGTATCTGATAAATGGCTTTCAGCTTGTCTAAATATAAGCTATGATTTGCTCGAAATCGGTAACTATATTATTAAAAAGTTTTGTGAGACTTGGACCTCTATTTCCCCTTTACCTCAATTTAATTTTCGTTATTGTGTACCTTTCCTTCACATCTACTAATTTACCTTTCTTTAGGCATAATTTTTGTGAAATTCCATTTACATCATACCTTCAATACCAGTTTACAAAGCACATGGGCAACATACGCAGTGTGCGCCCAACTTTAATCTAGTATTTCTGTGTTTTATGAGAGTGTGTGCGTGCGTCCGTACCAGATTGTATATCTGTGTATGGCAGAAACAGACGCTTCTACTTCGGAAAATGTATTGTCGCTGGTCGACGGTCCTTTGTGATGTCGTCCTGCTTCATAAAGGGAAATAAATGGCGTCATTAGCGCGAGGCCGTGTCCTTGTATTTTTGCTCGCATTTGTCGGATCTTGTCGCCTGTTTTATCACTGTCGTCGTCGGTGGGTGGAACAGAGGGCTCTAACTGTCCCATTTGTCAGCGCGAGCCGTTCGTTACTTCCTTCCAGCCCCGTTGCACCACGCCAGCCGTTCTTCTTCTATCTTTCTTTTTATGCCTGTAGGACCTCTTGAAAGATTAACAACGATTTGTTTTTATTCTGTTATTATCGATTCGCTCTTTTTAAATAAAAGTGGGAATGTCGTTAATACGTTAATACGTTAATTTGTATTTTTACTTAGAAGAAAGCAAGGAAATAATTATTCCTACTTTATGGTTTCACATATAAATACCCGAATAAAAACTGGTTAATCAGGTATGTATCGCAATGTTAAGGGTGTGGTTTTTTAAACGGAACATCCTGTATACTAGTATATTTTTGGATCTCTCTCTTTCATTCATGCCTTCCTTCGAAACCCACTAAATCCATATGTTTTACCCGCTAGAGCAGTGATTCAAACTTTATTCAATTGAGTATTTCTTATGGCTTTTTAATATCAAATAGATTCTACAAGATGATCATCGATACCGTTCCCAAGTTTGATTCATATTATTTTGATCCTTTTAAATAGAGCACCTTTCACATTTTTTTATAAATTTGATAGAGTAACTGTTCTAAAATGTTTTCTATATAAACATTCCTCTACCCCTAAAATGCATCCTCTTTTAGTAAATGAAATATAAAGGTACGCATATGAGTTTTTTTTTAAACAAAGTGCTGTGACAAAAAGACTAGAAGCTTTTGTTTGGCTAAACGTTGTCTTTTTTTTGTATAATTGCAACATCTACTCAAAGTAATCATTATATTCCTACGTACATACATTGTCTAGCAATTTATGAAGCGCGTATAAATAATATCCCGGTCTTAGTTCAGTTCCCTTGTTGCCGCAAGGTCTCGACCACTTTGTCCTGTCTCTTGCGATATATTTCTGTTTGTTCAAATTTTTCCTTTGTTGTTTTTCAACACTGCTATCACAGTCTTCCTCTTTTATTTGTTCCTGTTAGCCTCATCCCCCAGATTTTCTTCTCCTGTCTTTCTTCATCTATTCTCACTAGGTCCTATTTTTTTCTCTTGCATTATATGTTTTACTGATTTTATTCCTAGTTCTTTTTTTATATTTTCATTTCTTTTTCTATCAATGTTCTTCACTCCTAAGAACTCTATTCTTGGGTTATTTACCAATGTTCCTCTCCATGGAAAAGTACAGGTAAATAGATAATTTTATAAATATTTTTGTTCTTCTTGATATTTGTTTATATTCAAGGAAAGCCTGTTTGCTGCCCGGATTCTTTCATTTGATTCATCGTATAGAATTCCTTTGCTATTGACTATGGTTCCTAGGTATTTATATTCACTAACTTGCTCTATATTACTCTCCTCCACCGCTATTTTTATTTGTTGTTCTTGGTTACTTATTGCCACACATTTAGTTCTTTCTCTACTTCAATTTTGCCAACGATATTTTACAAATGTCTAGGTTTTTCTCTATATTGGCAGAAATGAGAATATCATCTGCGAAGGCAGATGGGCAGACTTTTGAAAACTTTTGTTTGGCTAGAGATATTCATTTAAATCGATGTCTAAACATAATCTTTTTTAGTACATTTTCAGCATCTACTCGAAGTAATCATAATCTTTCTAAATACATAAGCATACGAATGCTGATTAAAGTGCAATATAAAGCGAAGATAAGTTAGAAGATAAGATAAGTTTTTTATCAGTAAAAAGTAATATGATAATAGAAGTAATAGAACTTGTTTCTCGTGATTCTTTTCCTAGTTTTTAAATATTATTTGACGCTAAGAAAAATGTCTACCTCCCTCCTAAAAAAAATGAAAAGGACTTGCTTTAAGTAGTAATCAACTGCCACACACTGTATATCGCTTACAACATGCACTTTTCAAAATAAACTTATTCCTCATTCCTGCTTTCAAACAGCGTATACCAACGGCGCCACATCGCTAAATCTTTTCCGAATTTAGGCGATGAAAATACGTTATTCGCTCGTGTTTTCCGGCCGCCGCTGTTAGAGGGCGTCGCTGAGTGCATTGCGGGGATTACCGCTCTTACTCTTAAGCGGATATATCAAGGTGATTTATGCGCGATGGCGAAGGAAAAGCCGCGCCTCTGAGTGTATATACACACTTACACGGAAATGTACTGTTGGTGCTAAGCCGGGTACCCTATACTGCACTCTATGTTTGCCCAAGAATGGCCGACTTCAGGGTAAAACCGCTATGCAAATAATAATTTCATTACCGAGACATTAAAAAGAACAGCTGCGATGCACATAAAATATTATGACTCTTTTATTAACTCGCTAACTTTATATATACCGTTCTCAAAGTTAAGACGTTATAGGATGTTGTAAAAGAAAAAGAAAGTAAGAGAAATTTGATGATGTAAAGAAAAATACTCTTCTTCTTAATTGCTTTAATTTTGGGAGCAAATTAATCTAAATTACACAACAACCATTTCGAATTATCGGTAATTTCTGATTTTGCCTTTATAATTCAAACGAATAATGACATTTATAAAATTATTCTTCTTAATTAAGCTCGTCACTAGCATTCACAAGATCTAACTTTTGAGTAACTATACTGTAATTATTAATTAATTTGCGGTAAAAGAAATGTTTCCGCTAGTCAACACCTCACAGACGACGAATCCGGTGAGAAATAGACTTTCTCAAAGCCACTCCCAAATTGGACAATTCAGTCGCCTCTTGAAAGGCATGATCCTCTAATTGAGGATCTAACATTAAATCCAGATATCTTTAGATATCTACAAAAACAAGTTTAATACAATGGCCAAATGTGCATATAAAAGAGCTAAACCTACTTGGTGTGTGTATCTGGGCAGGTATTTTGATAAGTGGAATTGTTTCGTTGTAGTAGGTCGTCACTATCTTGATAAATGTTCTTCACTGTGGAGTACAATCGACTGGCCAACACATTCATGCGATCGTACTCCATGTGACTTTACCGTTTGAGGTTAAGGTGCATCAGAATAAACCTGCGACTCTTGATTTAACATGCTAACAAGGCATTACAACTAGCACTGGTTTAAATTTGATGGTGTTATGTAACGTCGAAAATTACCTACTCGCTATTGCCGGAGATACGAAGCCTACTAAAATGGAGGAATACTGATTTAAGTGATAAAGACAGAAAAATAATTCAGTATTTTATTTCCAGAGTGTTTACAACAACAATATTCTTTTAAAGGACATACTCTGTTTGTTCCACTACTGGAAGTAACTGGTAGCTTTAACAGGAGTATGGTATCTACATTGGTTTTATTAAACTATAGTCCGATCTTGTTTAAATTGAATTGTTCCGATCTTATTTAAATAGTAGGCGGCAATATATCCATTTAAATAACAATATTTTCATGTTTAACTCTATTACTAGGAGTGTGCCACAAGGATCCGCTTTGGGACCAATTTTGTATATTATATGCACATCCTCATTTCATAGGCTTGTTGATACATGTTGGTTGCGGTGTATACCGATGATACCCAGATTTATCATTAATTTTATATATCTGACTGCCAAACCGAAATACATCAGATTCGAAATAATTTGGATTTACTAATAATTGCAGCTTTAGTAATTAGTACCCCTAAAGCTGCAATTCTATTATTTGGTGTAATAGGAAGCATGCATTTATACTTCTCAGGCACTATCAATGAGGTTGTGTTACTTATAGTTGGTGAAGCTAAAAATTAGGTATTGATGATGAATAGCGCACTTAGAATTGATTCGCACCTTTCCCAATGCATTAGAACAGCCGATATGAATTTAAAATATATTTACCCCTATAGACACTTATCATCGATTGACATGAAACGATCTTTATGTGAGACACTTGTTACAATAATGCCAAAGCAATTATACATTGAATTGAACCTAAAGGTTCTCGTGCTATTTTTTATTCCTTATTAATAGTTGTATTTATGTTGTATCAATTACGTGAACAAATCATTTATTATTTGTTCACAATGTTAATGTAAACCCTTCTTCCAGTGAACGTTCCTAACTGAGTAGATGCACCATCAGCTGAAATATGCGTAAATCCCATTTGAAACGATGCCTGAGAACCTGCTTTAATTTGCTTGTAAATTCTCTGCGTAAGTTGATCCAAAAAGCGCTTTGCAGATTTCGATTGTTGGGTTGGGTAGGTAAGTGATTGACGCTTTGCTCATCATAACGTTGCAAATAATTTCTTCGTTCTTTAATATATTTAAATACGACAGTAACATAACTTCAATCGTATTTCAGTAATATACCTACAATTTTATTTTAGCTAATAGTTAACAGTGATAACGGACAAACTTTCAATATGTTTGAAGTTCCAGTGAAGAAATAGTGAGTCATACCAACATATTCGACCTGAATTCCAATCCCACTAAGAATAGTAATTGTGCGCACCCAAGTTTTGTACAATTTTTCCAATAATCGCTTGCTGCATTACAAACTACTTAAATGGTTGCTATTTTATGTAAATTTCTTTGCTGAAAATTATTCACATTATCTCAAATAAATGTTGAGGTTCGCTATTGCATACGAACATTTTCTATGTGCTGTACCCTATCATCTACTTTCTGAATTTAGCTAATTTAGATTTGTCAACTTCCTTGGCGTAGATTGTCAAAAATGAGTTGAACTTTTCTCCTGTTAGAGTCACTTTTTTTAAAACAGTTTCTAAACGTGATTTTTTAAAAGAAAGCTTCACTAAATTTGATAATAACTAAATCAACCTGTGGTAATCCGGATGATAATTGTTTGCTAGTAGTTTAATAATGCCATGATTTCATGGTATTTCACCTACATTGTCTTGAAAGTGGCTCCCTCGTGAATGCAAACATCGCGCTTCTGCCATGAAAGGAATGCATTCTGAGAATCTTGCTTCAAATCTTGCAACACTGCAATTCAACTTTAATCTTTTCTGTCGTGTCAATTCTTCACCCTTTCAACTTAATTTTCGTTTTTAAGAAAAGGATAAAATCGTAGGGTGCCAAGTACGCTGGAACAGGAACATGTTACTTTCTCCAAAGGCTGTTGTACGACGGAAGCAATGTATGACCTCGCGTTATCATGATTGAGAACCCAGCCGTTTCTATGCTACTTCTCTGGACACCTACTTTGCATATCCCCCCTCGTTTTCTTTTATAATCGGTATTCATACTTAATTGCATTTTAATCGTTATTTTTCTAAATGCTTCTACATCATGATACATTGATTACTATTGTACAGAGGAATTGTTGATCTAAATAAATTCCATCCATACTTTGCAGATGTTCTATAAACAGACATTTATCTAAAACAAACAGTTATTACTTTTTACAAGAAAATATCATATTGCAACGTTATCCATAGGATCTTAACGTCTATCCAAATTAACATTTCTCAAGCATCTCCTCGCGCCACGACCGTACACATTTAAATTCTTCACCGAAGCTCCCACCAACAATGCACCATTCAACAAGATGGAAACAATAAATTCTCTCACACTATCAGATCGTATAAAAATTATTTATACGTATTCTTACTTGTCAATAATGCCCTGTCGTATAATCCTCCTTTGATGTTCCCAATTTTCCAATTAATTCGAGTGTTTTAGGAACTTCGATATCGAGATAACCTTTTACGGGTTACACATTATTCAAGCGTATTTCGATTGGAAGATAACGGAGTCACATATTAAGCATACTTCTCCTGGCAGCTTATTGGGTGTATTCAACGAAATATACATTTCTAATGTTAGATTTATTTGAATACATAATAAAAATAATTAAGATAAAATCTGACGGCACGTTGTGAAAGCATACAACGAAAACTTGAACAAATCGTAGGAAAGCTTTGTAAATTTCACTTCCAGATGTAAGTGTATAAAGATAGTATAAGTAATAATGTTCTAGAACGATTTCAAAATTCGTTGCAGTCCTTTTGATCTTGTGTATACATATGGTACTACAAATTATATCTTAGGTACTATTACCGCTTCAAATTTAATTTATACCTCAACAAAATTGTCTACACACACCACATGACTGCACCTACATTTATAAATTCCTAACCATAGACAGAATAAGAAATTTTCATTATAAACGTTGTACTTATCGAGACGTCTGCACATTTATCAAGCACACACCAATAACCACACCCTCCGAGTGCTAACTACAACGGTCGAAAGTGTATAAATTTTCTGATAGCATCTGCTAAATAAAACGAGGATTAATTACGTCAGGCATGTACATACATTGTGCAAACTATTCATTCTCTAAGTATTTATTTAAACTTGTTACTTAATGTAGTTTATAATGGTACACAAAATGTAAGTAGATGTGAAAAGAAACATGAAGAACATCAGACATAAGTGTAAAGCTCAACTTACTACAACTTAATAGGGAGCTGACAGTAATTTTAAATTAGCTTAACTCCAAAAACAAATTGATGTAAGTGGCAGATGTTGTTCCCACTGCGTTTAACAATAATTAATTTTCTTTTTCGATAAAAAAAAGAAGTTATTTTGTCGTTAGGCAGATTCTGTTAGTTATTAAAATGGCAAGAGATGTTACTTGTGCCATCTAGATAATGTTGCATTAAAAAGCTGCAATATTATATTATAATATTTTTAATTTGTAAAAGAAAAATAAAATTTCACCGTACATTCCTTTAAGCCTAATAGTTTTAACATCAAACAATAAAAAAATAAAATCAGCCAATTTCAATACTGATCTTTGGAAGATGTTTTCTAATTCACTATACAAAGAATTTCCTAATACAGTAAATGTACGGTTTAAAAGGTGGAAAATTTTGCAAAGAATTCAGGATTTTTTGAAGTTAGAAACACGGAAATTGTTATTTAGACTTTTGATTAGAAATAAAAAAAAGTACTGTTTTAGCGTTTTTTGAGAATTAGGTGGTAAAATCGGTGGTCAAAATCAAAAAGGCGAAAACTTATTTCATCATTTCTGGAGAATCCTTAAGGGAGTAAATTGGGGGTGGACAATTTTGCAAGAGCTTCTAAAGAGGTTCTGAAATTCGATAGTATTTCTTTGTATTTTTATCCAAAAGCCTAAGTACCAAATTTGATTTTTCTAAATTAAAAAATTACAACATTCCCAAGCGAACTTCCCTATTTTACACCCTTAAGGGCTAAATTTCCAATATTATTGCGTACCTACACACAAAGTAACGTACTGTCCAAATTTCGATTCTGCTTGTGATTTCAGCAGTTTCGGCTCTACGTTGATGAGTCAGACAATCAGGGTTTCTCTGTTTATAAAATTGGTATAGCTGGTGATGAACATTTGAACATTTTTATATCGCATGAATCTGGCCTCCTCTTTTATATGTTTCTAGAGACTCTGCTGAAGATATAAATTGTCAAGAGAAAATACGATGAAATGATTTGTTATTTTTTCATTTTTGTACTTATTATTGTAAAAAGTACAGCAATCTGGTCGTCTGCCTTCAACACATTTATGATCTGTACAGTGCCTTTAATACAACATATCAAATTACGTTAATATAATTTTCGACAGTTATTTTTTTTGCAATAATGATAGCAAGGACTGTGGCGTAGTATGGTAAACAACACATAAGTATCGGCAAACTCCGCACCACACAAGTTTAATTAATCATATACAGCCGTCCAGGATTAATTATAATATAATTAATTAAACTTGTGCGGTGCGGGGGTTGCCGATACTTATGTGTTGTTTACCATTTTTGCAATTTCAAAATTCGTTTAAAGAAAATCAGCGCTACCTAAGCTCAGTTCTCATTTTTTTCTAAACCACACAGATGTGAGCTATATTAGATATTACTATCGACGACGATAAAGTCATATATCTAAATTGCCACCAGCTCCCTAACTATGAGCTTACTACCTATTAATCAATTAACCTCAGTTAACGAACAGGTTATTCTTGTTATTAGGGTTATGATTAGTACTGTCTAAGTATTATCAAATATTTCGTATTTTTCTAACTACCATATAGGTGAAGCCAAAAAAATCAAAATTCTTAGTTACATCATTCTTCATCTCATCCAAGTTTGTCTCATTTCAACCTTTTTCTAGTAAAAAGATTACAACCCTTTTATTTGATTGAAATATGACCAAATCTAAACCAAAACAAGAAACAGTAAGTGCTTTTACCGTTAAAAAAATTCTCTGTAATGTAAATTATCTCCAAATTGTAAAGAAATTTCCGGAAGATTCATTTACAATCCGGTTTATTTTAACTACCTGGAATTCTCTCAAGCTCCAGGTACTTGGCTTAAAATTCGTGAATCTAAAGGTGGAAATTCTCCGATAATACGCTGTAGACGCCTCTTTTGATTCATTTGTCATTTTCAAGAGAACTTAGTTCCTACCAAATTTTCTAGTATATTTAGCTTGTTTTGTTTAAATTTATCAGATTTTCTTACATAGCAGACGGCATTTGGACATATTGTCATTATTAACTTTCGTTTTGTTTAACATTGTATTGATTCTTTTTATATGCGTCTCTCAACCTGTGGTGGCTTGCGATATTGAACCTTGTGACCAGTGACCCAGTAACGAAATACTTAAGTTAAGCTGTCACCTAATTCTTTCCCTGATTCTTTGTGCGTCTTATCTGGACTTAGACGGGCAATTTGATGCTTTTCTCCTTCAAATAATCAATTGACATGCCGTGTGAGATCTGGCATTGTCATAATGAAGGATGATGCGACGTTATTGATTGCTTTCTGATTGCATCGATGACTTCTGACCAACAAATTGTTATACGTCATTTGTCCTTTGATCCTCCAAAGCAATGCTTGCGATATGTCCAGTACAACGAAAGATATAAGCAATCATTTTCTTTGAAGTACTTCGTAAACGAACAATTTTTGTTGCATGGCACGCCCAAACTGTTACGAAGTTATATACGGGTTTTAAAGTTCCTTCTTGCGGTACTTACACCAATTAATACCAGCCTTTTTTGTGCTAGGATCAAGTTATGCGGAATCCATCGAGATTATCAGGAACAAACTTCAATGTGCCTAAGGATGCCTCCATCTCGCGGTAAATCACTTGCCGATTCCTTTCAATCATATTGCGCATATCATCAATGTATTTTAGAACAACAACCTACTTCGGTCAACTTTCACGAAATTCATCACTGACGGAACCACGATCAAGACGAAATTTTACCAGTGGTAAACAGTCCTTTCTGGTAGCACTTTATTACCAAAATTGAACGAAGCTATTCTAGGTATTGTTGTTGTGTTAGGCCTTTACTAAACTCGTAAAAAATCCATCCAGACCACCTAACTCCGGATAACTTTTATCTGAAAGTTTCTTCTCTAGATTTATACTGGAGGGAATTATCTTCTACCCATGTACTAGATGGACTTGCTGCGCATACGTGTACAGGATATATGTGAATTGTACGTATATGCAAGTATAGTAACTTTATCTAATACAAACCCAACGTAGGTTCTAACCTTGACGGTATAGTACTTTTAAAAATTGAAACATTATTCTCGACGAAATATGAAGAAGCAAGAAAAGAAAACACCAAGACACCCCATCATTTACTTCCAAGCTGAAATAACTCATTCCCAACGAGGTACAAACACTGGAGTAATAAATTCGTGCGCGCAAAAGGGAAACAAGAGTAATTTTTATTTATTACTGAATCGAAGGAGTTCATAAGTCATTTCGGCATAACGCATTAATTCTCGTAGCGGGTGTACGCTTCCTCATTAAATTATTCCGTTGTCATCCGGTCCACTTATTGCCTCCCTTTCTACACTATCGTATAGATATACATATACAACACTACGCTACCACGATGGATGACTATATGCTGCACGACTACGATTACTACAACGTTGGTGATAATAATGGTAGTCGTCGTTCGGTCTCCTCTCTTTCTCTTCCGCGCGGTCGACGCCTGACAGTGATCAATATGCCTACTAACTTTCCATTTGCACGCAAATACAATAAATCTATTTTATGACTCTACCCAATTACATGCTGACAGACTGATGAATCGATATTTTCGTTGGAGCTGCTAAAACGTAGGATCACTTTGTACATAATTCATAACGGCTACGTGCCTCCAAATTCACTTAATTATAAATTTTACATTTATTGGCGTATTTTATTTCTCATTGCTAGTCGAAAGGTGAAAAAGTAGAAATATTTTTGGGTGATATGACATGAATATATGATTGGATTTTGAACACATCTACAGCAGTGTGTAAGGTAATTAATTTATTGTAGCGAATACAACGAATACACTATAATAATTTATTTAATAGCAGACTTGGTCTCATACGCATATTTAACAATACAGGAACGTGTTTTTTTTTATTGTACATACGTTTTTGCTATATGTGACTTTAAAAAGATAATCGTCAGTACCAGGCAACCAGTTATACGTTTAGGAAAAAAAATGTTTGTTGAAAAAGTATATTCTACCGAGTCCGGGCTACCATCACCTTTTAATAAAGAAAATGCAAACATTTCAGCTCTGAATAGAGAACATATTTTTCTCTATCAATTAATTAAGACAAACACAATTCTAATTTTACAGCAAAATTTCAAAGTGTCCTCCTTGTATTTCAAGACAATAAGCAGCACAGTCTTGGAACCGACGCAGAGTATAGGCCAATAAGTCTAGAGTTTATTATTCCTAAACATTGACTTTTTGAGGGTACTGCGTTCGGGTAAGTTTTTGAGCACGAGAATTTGTACAAGACCAATAACGAATGGATTAATGGAAACGAAACTTATTTTTTAATGCATAAATGCAGAATACAAATCGGAAGTTCTGAATGTTTCATATTTTATTAAAGATTTTACATTTTCGTTTAATCGCCTCGCAAAGATCTGTTATTTTTAATTTATCTTTCTCGAGAAGCGCTTAATAGTTTGATATTTTATTTCTTTAAAGTTTTGTACGCCGAACTCAAAATGTGTGGCTACATCCAACAGCGTTCCTCTACGTATCATACGATGTTCAGTTTCACATGTTCTGTTAAAATGTTTTATTTCTGTTTTGGTGGAAACATAAAACGCAACTGCCTGTTTTTATGGAAACTTAGATCACAATTGACTACTTTTAACTTAAAACACTGTCTGCTTTAAATTTGTCAACAATATTGGAAATAGTTTTCACGCAATTATCTTTTTAAGGCTAAACACATAGCAAAAATGTATCTGATAAAAAATGGAACTCGGTATAGCAAACCTCGAAGCAGTGTTCAAACAAAATCTACTTTACCACTGCAGCTATGTATAGGCACAGAAGAAACTCTTTTAGAGATAATTGCAACAATGTCGTATCAGTCATTTTTATTATAAATTAACATAATTGGAGAAAGCTGCGCAGTCCTCAAGGAGTAATTTCCTTTAAATTATTGTGGTAGTTTTATTTAACTAAACTATGCTTTAGTAAAAATTCATGGGACGTTGTATAATCCCTAATGCTTAAATACGATTAGATGTTAAGGAAATTAAGAATTTGATCATTTATATCGACTCACACAAACAATTGTAGAAGAACCAAACAAACGAACTGAATTATCATATCTTCTCTATGCGTGAAACAGAAAGATTCTGGAATAGAATGGCTTGTGCGATAGTGTATTTGTTGGGCAATTCATTCCGTCCAAAATATAGTGTTGCATCACATTATTCCGTATCGCAGATATTGGAGGATCGTAGATTTATTTTCGTAATAATTTAAGGTAACTATTAGAAAATGTGTAAATTTGTGAATAAATCATAATTTACCTGTGCAAACAATTTTATTATTGAAGCCTATTTAATTGCATGAAGTAATTATTTCTTGTCTCAGGACTAAATAATGATTATTCGAAAACAAATGTCATAATAAAAATTTTATTCTTTTCCAATGAAAGCTCTTTTTGTATTTTCATCACCAATTGCACTGGCAATGTATTGCCTAGTGCGTCCAGTTATTGATCTCAGAATTTTAAGTTCGAACACCTAGCTCACACCAAGGTCTTCCGGAGTTTACCTGATTCCTCCTAATTTTGACGAATGCTTGAGGGGCTTATACTCAGTCGTTATTCTGTTCGCTAACAACATAAATCATCCAAAATTCAAGAACATTTCTGATCACTCTTCCTCAACATTCCTTGCTAATGCTTTTCTTTATCTTATTTCGTGCTAATTCAAATTCCGTATACTCAATTTTCTTACATCCATCGATGTTGCATGCAAAATATTGGTTCCAAAAGGTGGCAAAGAGAAAAACTCAGAAAAGTGAGTGAAAAGACGAAGAACACGAAATTTAATAGAAGAAAGGAAGTAAG
This sequence comes from Marronus borbonicus, assembly GCA_902655005.2. Classification (NCBI taxonomy): domain Eukaryota; kingdom Metazoa; phylum Arthropoda; class Insecta; order Coleoptera; family Scarabaeidae; genus Marronus; species Marronus borbonicus. Next base: position 2,611,374 of record LR737391.1, on the reverse strand, counting down.
GACCTTCAATTTTACTATTGTATCCATGTATTTCTTCCGCATTCATGAATTATTTCCTATTCTGCTTTTCCCAAAAATGTTCCTCGGTATTTTCTGTCCTCATTCCTGTCACATTCATTAAACAAACAAACAAAAACTAAAATAATGCTAAAGAATACAATTTTAAGTGACGATAAAAAAGAACTCAAGACAGAAATTTGCAGTCACATTTAATATATTGCCACTTTCGCTTGAAATAGATGCGTATAATAAGTTGCATCTTATGAACTCAGTAGCTAAGCTGTAAGAATTTAAGATATTATGCGAGTAAAAACATTATCTGGACTTAATATCTCACAAAATTTAGAAGCATTGCTGCCAACAAAGTATATTTAAGAAGGTACTTTAATTAGCCAAAACAAAAAAAATCTGTTCTAATTTGAATGCATCAATTAGCATGCTGCCACCTATTCAATAAATTCCATGCACTTTAATTAAAAATCTTTTCGCGAATTTATGCCATCCATCGTCGCTCGTTCACTGCATCATATTTTATGCGAGGAGCGTCTCATGAATAATCCCATCGTGACGTGAAACATATGCACCAAAGAAGGAACACTTGATTGACAAAAACGAAGTTACGATCTGACAGCACAACACGGCCGGAAGTGTTGGGCCGGAACGCTCGACGGTATTGCGTAATGAATCCGTCTTCCTTCGGGAACTTGCGCGCCGGATAATTGCTAGAGCGACTGCCGCGCGTCACTCATGTCATTCAAATGATCTTAATTAGTCGTCTAGGGGTTCGTGCGGGAAGAACTGACGACGTTCATTAAGCCCCCGAGAACTGAGAGGATTAGTCGCGTAGAAAACCGGGAGTATCATCACGAAAAGAGAAGAGAAATATTAAAACTTGTCGCCAACACCATTGCCTTATTGTGAGATGCAGCTTTACAGTAATCAAGAAGAACGTGTAAAAGTGCTGAATACGTCAAACTGCTCAAACTAATTTAGTAAAGGACAATGATAGAAGGTGGAAAACAATACTGGGGATTGTAAAATGAAAGATTCCCTTTTATGGTAACTATAAAAGTTATAACATATGACATTTCCAACAAATAAGAAAAGTTAATAAAAACATAAACACAATTCTAAAAATCCACAAGGCAAACAAGGTTTTGGTATGAAATGGCGACAAAATTGACAAAATTGAAGTTGACCAGCATGGGCAATACACTCCCGGATATATCTCTATATCATATCGGGAAGGAAATGCGATTTTGCGTGTAATTACGTACTTAGGAGCTTTAATGTTTTAGGTTAATGCATACAAATTTTCGAATTGACATAGCTTTACAAGTACTACTATTACGATAATAAAGCTGTGCGCATAGCTCAGTCCACCTATTTATCAACATGGTCTATTGTAAGCCGGCAATGTAATTTTGAAGTTCGCCGAGTAGACCTATCTGAAAATCTTATTCTGCAAACGGCGGGGCAACAGCAGAAAATGTGCACAACTCTTTTAAACACAAACTGTATTCCTCCTGTTGAGCAAGCGTAAGTGTTAGCAAGTGGCCCAGGCAAAATGTACTCTCTTCCTAGCAACCACCTGATTAGCATTAGTGCCACTGTGCTAGTGTTCGGATGACAGTAGCCTTGTTGATACTGCCCAAAATATTAATATTATTTCTGCAGCCAACTATGAGTGTGCAGAAAGTTTTTCTTCCCTCAACGGCTCGCAGTGCAGTTTAGTTATCAAGAAACATATTCATCGACCTGTATCTCATACATCCACTCAAAAGTATACTGACACCCTTATCCGCAGAATGGTGGTGCCAACGCCTAATAGAAGGCTGCTGACCCGTTTTCGCATACAGCTGAATTCTACCGATTACCTAGCAATTCATAGCCCGCAGGAATCCATCACTCACTGGAAGGAAACCGGCTGGTTGCACCGCTTGGACACTCCTTCCTCCATCCTTTCCATGTTTAAGAAGTTCCCTTCTCGACCTTTCATGGGTCGGTACCGATCTCTCGGAATCTACCTCACAGCTTGCTCGCTACTGTCTAGGCCGCGCAAAGCGAAAACTATTCACCCTTTGGAGCCTAGGTCGACCAGCGACGGAAACGGAAGCGAGGTACAATCGGCTCGCTCGTGATATCCAAATCACGCCTGCCGGGATGTTCGTTACCCAGAAAACCAGAGATATAGTCAAACCGCGGCGGCTAACCCCAGGCTTTAGGATCCAGATAAGGATCTCTGTTTACTCTGTTACTCTGACTGTAACCAGCCAGAGATTGGATAGTGCAGTTGCAGGGCTTTAAACGCAAACATTTCTGCTTGAAAGACTGTCGCATATCAACCCAGACCACACGTCCGTTCAGTTAGATTCAGTAGATTACTGCATCGACTCCTGTGTATATTCTGCAACCATCAGCGTAAGAGTTAATATCAGCATTAATTAAGAAGTGGCAGTTACTACTCCAACAGTTCCTGTCAGGGTAACATGCATTGAACGAATTCTCTAACAATGTTGTAATGCACATCATGTACATAGATAGAACCTCGAAGAACTCCAATTCATGTGTCATCCAAAACTTGCATAAATCTGCACGCTATGTAAACCATTTGGCCATTCGGTTGAAACGAGTCATCTAGTTTTTCTGGAAAAATGAGGAAAATCGCCGCCGCATAGCTATGGCGAGGCTGCGTAAAATAACTAAAGGTTACCACGAAAACTACAACTCTCCTCCAGATCTACAGAAATAAGAACAAGTTGCAATAGACGAGTCCATTAACCATCTTAATAACTAAAATTTGACGTCACTAGAAGAACTAATAGCGTTTGTGAACTTTCTAGAACAATAAGATTTGACGCCAAAAATTGACTGATTGTATTCTCCAAACTTTCAATTTACTTTTTTCCGCATTCAGCAATCTCAATAAAGTGGATTCTATTTAAAGCCATGCTCACATGATAACACGCTGTACCTGCAAGCAGCAGCAATAAAAACTCGTTACAGAACGGGACTTGGACGGAACACGCTGCCGATGACACGTCAGCAACGAGATAACGTGACGCAGCAGCGCCATCGCCCAACAGACGTGTAAACCAGACAGTTAACTGACGCTCAGACTGCTCGCCTCCGACAGCTGACAGCAACAACTTGCTATTCCGACACAATCGGGTATTAGAGCGAGCTGATCGCATCATAAAAGCTTCGAGAACTGTCACCAAGTTGTTGTCTACGACCGCTCCGATCCGTTCATCCGTTCTCTCTTCCTCGTCCCGCCGAAAACGAGAGGCAGGCGGCATCTCGGCTCTATAATCAAATATTTCCAGACAGATATAATAATTAATAGCGATGGCGTCGGTTGCTTCGATCCTCCGACGATATCGAAATCGTTCGAACTGTCAGGCCAATTTACCTAATCTCGTTTCGCTAGTTTAACGTTGAACGATGAACTCACAAAAACCATTAGCTCTTTTTTCACTAATGCTCGTGAAACACGAGATAACACTCTGTTGTCAAAGTTGATTATAATCGCCTTCCGGCACCTCCACCATTTTCATTAGCACGTAGATCTGAATTTTTAAAAGCGGATCTTGTTACAGCTCACAAATGAATTACGAAAGGCATAATGTCGAACCTTGTTGACAAGTAAACAATTAGATTACCTACGTTAAATTTTTGTACATTTTTGAATTTTGTTTTTGGAAAAACTTTTCGAAGTTTATTTTTTCATAGTATTCCATGCTATGTAATACATATTTCCAGAACTGCAAGACGACGGCTTAATTCTTATATTTAAATGTAGGCTGGGTCGGGAAAAACAAACCAACTCCAAGAGTGTGAAAGTAATGATGTTCCTATCTGATTTTCATTTGTTTTTAAGTTATAGCGTAATTACAAATAAACAAAATTTCGTAGATATTTTAATTCATAACGTTCTTTTATTAATTGTTCAAAATTACCACCATTAAGCATTTTATGCTTCGCCTACGAAGAGCGCTTGTTACTCTCGTGATTGTTTTATCTCTTTCTTTAATATAGGCTGCAATATTTCTAATACGTCAAATTAGTGCATCCCTAATGTCGACTTTTGCCTTGTAAACTTCATTTTTGAACAACCTCAAAGACAAGAGTCTGGTGTGTGAGTGGTGTGAGATGAAGTGGTCTTGGTGGCCCACTAATAGGACCACCGCAACCAACCCAAAGTCCTGGAAACTTATCGTTCAAATGTTGCTTGATCTGACGGGCGAAATGTGCAAGAGCTACTAAAAGAACGTTACGAATTAAAACATGCTGACGATACAATTGCATTTTGATAATTAGAGAAACTTCCTCTAGTAGCTTTTGTAATTCATATTGTAAAAACAAAAATAAGTGATGTTCTCCTGTAAAGTGGTTCTCCAAAATGAAAGCAGCAAGCAGGATCATAGCACACAACACGTTTAACAAAAGCTTGTGCCGAAAATGACTTCCGACTGTTGCGTGTTATTGTTGTACGTCATATGTGATAAAAAGTGGAAAAAACTGTTAATGCAGAACATATCTGACTTTTTAATTTACGTGGGTAGTTAATGCGAGGATATTTTTATTTTATTTAAGACGCATTAACTCAAAAACCACCGAAAATTTGGATCATCGGAAAATCGAATAAGAACATATGAGTTTTCTTACATTATTTTTGAGTTGTACAACATACTCCTAAAGTTTGGTCTGTTCCTCCCAACTCACCCTGTATAGTTGATATATAGCAAAAACATCTATTGCGTACTGTTATTCAATGTGTACTCATACTCGGCTTTCCCTTTCTGTTAAATGTTCTAAATTATGCAGCTAAAGTTAAAAGGCGTAAATTTACAGTTGAAGTTCTGTATATGTTTCTATGTTTTTAGCGGAACCGCACATTTCTTTGAAGTGTTCCTGCAAAGCATGGCAGAAAATTAACAGTCTAAGCTTCACTTAATACACTTCCACAGCCGTTTCGCTATGAACATTTTATCATCGTAAATCGTGCCGTTTACTTTCGTCTTTCGTGTCCATCCGCACAACACGTCAGTCACACGTGTGTGTAAAATGGGGGCTGTTCTGTATTATACCATACGATTCATACGTACCACGTCGAAAGAAGAGAACATGTATAATGAATTAAAGCACAGATTTGTTTTGTCGTTTTTGTGTAGCGCGCCCCAGGTTCTTAATTATACTGTCAACTTGTCAGACGCTCTCATTCCGGCTGCCTGGCAGCACATCTCTTCTATACATACATAGGTACTATACATAACAATCGAAATGACCGTTCCTTAATTATAGTCTGAACACTATGCGGGATTCGAACATGGTGTTAGAAGTATTTTCCCAATACTTCTAGGTATCATATGAAAACCAGAGTTTTTAAAAAATACATTTCTCTAAATGAAGTGAAGAAATTTGTAGACGGTAAGGAAAAGAAAAATATTTTTGTCAGATTTTATTTTCATGAAGTATACGAAAACTTGGCTGAATCATTTCGAGGACAAATCCTAACAACCATAGGACGCACTTGAGATAATATCACGAGCTTCTGTATTTATTATAAGCTTAATATTTATTTATATTAAGACCCAAATGTTTTCCTTCTTCCGGAACGTCGCAGAGACCACGAAGACCAAGGGAAACGTCTGAAGAGCTAACAAAGGGAAGGCGGCGGGTGTCCTCGTATGGGTCCTGGGATAATATGACTACAGGCCAATACCTACAATTTCTTACTACATTGTATGTGCCGCATATTTGGTCCAATAAATCAACTCCTATTTTCGAACGATTGTAATATTAGGATTTCTGGTTTTCAAAGATTAACGGTACTTTCGTCAGTTACCGAATCGTTGTGTAAAGTAGACAAAAGACTTTTGTTTTTCTTCGGACAATACGAGAGAAGATCTATCATAACATATATCGGAGACCTAACTTCAGCATTTGTAAATTTCACAACAAACTTAGTGGTGCAAAATTTGTGGCAATCACGAAAAATACAACCAAATTACCTACTATCGATAACGCTTAGACTATAACCTGTAGACCGGTCATTTCGATTGTCCCACATAGTACACATATACGAACGTTGTTCGGAGTTGAGACACATCAGCGTAGCATCAACGATGAGGAGGACGACGACGCCGACGGTAGCTTCACCTACAGTGGAGAAAGGACCATTGTATCAGCGGTTGACGCGCGATGACGCAGCGGCCTGTACTACGCGCCGTGACGACGGTGCGCTTGAAAGAGGTCGCGATAATAAACGAGAGACCATTGTGGGCTTCTTCCTTTCCGTCGCGGCATTACCCCGGTACAATGGTCAATTACCTGTCGTGATATGGCAGTCCATTCAGCGGCTGACGTGTCCGACGTATGACTTGAAAGGGACCCGCTAAGACCGACTATAAAACTAATTTCCTTCGATTATATCTAAGATTTCATGAAAGAGACATTGAGAGATCCTCTCCGCCTCATTGTTCGGGTGTAATTGACTCGGGTCGCTCTCTGTCTCTCGGTCTTGCTTGTATGTCATCCTGTCACGTGAGCGAATATATGAATATATATGTATTTGTCGATGGAATTTGTTTGTGTGGCTAATAGGGAACGGCAATGTTACATGGTGCAAGTGAATCCGGTCAGGTTCTCCTATTGTACCTTCTGCAAGTAGGTGGAAATAATCAGAACTTCACGTCTTGGATCTATTTAAACAGAGAAGTGGACGTGACTGCAGTAACGTCACGTCCACGTACAAATTACGTACAAAGCGGTGCTCATTTTTGTATATTTGAATTAAATTAATTAGAGAGCTATGGAACATTTTGGAAAAATACAGAACTACAGGCAAGATAATTAAGTTCACAAAGAAATGTCAACGAAAATTCAGAAAGAGGGGAAAGACCTGAATATTTTGGGACGGAAAAAGGTGTGGGGCAATGGAATACCCTTTACGTAAGCTGACATTTGAGATGATAGACTGCTTATGACAAAAAACAAGAAATTAAGTGTAATAACAACGTGCAGTCCGTCACAAAATCTACATCTTTAAATCCGTTAAATGTAATATAACCAATATATATATTACGATGTATTCATGGATTTAAAAACATATTTTATAACCTCGTTAGTGATGCCTTCATGAAATTCGGAATAGGTCAGCAGACAGATTCTACAAAATTGCAATAAATGTAAAACTCACACACCACGAAACCCTATATACACTGTGCTGTTCGAAGAGTTACTATTTTTTATGAGTTAGGTATAAGGCAAAAAAATTGTTCGATATTTAATTTTTTCTTCGCTATCAAGACGAAAACACATCCCAAATATAAACAGAAAACAATAGGCTTAACATTATGTCTCAAAAACGAAGTTCTCTTGATACTTGAAAGTCAATCAACAACAAAAAAAATAATAAAACCTTAAAAATTATTGGCAAACATCCTAAAACAATTCAAACTATTGTTAAACATATTTCAATACGGATCGTGGTAATAAAACTTGTGAAAAGGAATCTTAAACTTATAGTTGTTAATCCTTCATCTCAAATACTAACAGGCGAAAGAGGTTAGACATTGTAGGACAATATATCGAAGGAATAGAATTCTGGAAAACTGTGCTGTGTAAAAATAGTAGTGGACATAATGTTTTTGGAGTCGACGGTAGAGGAAAAGCTTGGCCAAAAATTAACGAGGAGATGAAAATGGAGATCTTGGTTGCCACCATAAAATATGGAGAAAGCAGTGTTATGATATGGGGGTCACAGCGATTGAAGTTGGAAATTAGACTTTACTGAAGGTAAAATGGATGCATTTACTAGGTGATAATCTGTTATCGGCCATGGAGCGCTTGGCTCAAGAAAATCACAGGGCGATTGTCGTGAAAAATATTCTGAACAAACGCATTCACCATTCCGGTTGCTATCAAACATGTTTGGGATGAATTAGAAAGAAGGATCATAAAATATAAAATTACTAGTAACCAATCTTTCAAGGGTAGGCTAAAAAAAGCATAGAACAAAATAACTTCCGATATAATGCAATGCTTAGTAATATGAGCAGAACACTGTAGGAAGCAGGTGACCGTTGTGTGTAAATTTTTGAAAGATTATTTTTCTATAAATATAAAGTGTTTCAAATATAATTTTCTTTTCATCAATTTAATTTACATTATCTCCAAGGAAGCATAATATGTAGGACAGAGAGATTCATATTATTTTTAATTTAAAATTGATGAAAAGATTCCATGACGTATATAAACTTTGTGACTGATTGTTAATAGACAATGACAGGGTGCGTAAAATTCATCGATGCTGTACAGTTGTCTTAATAAGAACAATCTTGTCCTATTTCTCCTGTTATACCCATTGAACACTGAACCACAAGAAAACTGCTCTCAGTTCTTAAATGTGTAGTAAACAGTGTACATAAAGTGTATATAAAGTGATGTAACTATCTGAAGAGCAAATCTACCAAAACAATACTAAATTGACGGGACGATAGCTTCTTCAAGACCCTAACAGCGTACTTCTGGAGTACAAGAATTTTCTGCATGTCTCCAGCGCAACCTCTAGCGACAAACGAATGCAAAGATGTTAGTGTACAATTACTACAGCATCAAGATGACTTACACAGGATTAAACCTTTTGCGGCCCAAATTAATTATTTTTTAAAAAATGCTTAGGTATCGTATTAGAATGTATTTAACAAAACGGAACGCAAATTATAGTATCTTCTTTTCGACAGTTGATTCCTCACGCAGGCGACTTATTTTTTACAGTGGCATCACTAAAGCCAGAAAACCGCAAAATAAATAACGTTGAGATGGTGGTCAGCCCTGGAAACCACTAAGCCGAGAAAAGATATGATTATTGCAAAACTCAACATTGCGACAAGACCGTCTACGGCTGTTGCTGCTAAGATCTGGTTGATCTATTTTGAGACAATATATTATGTGGCTCTTCGGTATTAATTTATACTTTATTGTCACAGATCCACCGGCTAGATACTGCTTCCCATTAATTATTTTAAATTAATAAAGATTACCCATTACAAATTATTTTAAACACTGACATTAAGTAATTTAATCCCTCATAATCACAGTAAAAAATCAGAAGAAACATTTACTGTACTAAGATATCAAGTCCCGAAATCAGAGACGCGCTTTTCGACTTACTTCAGTTAATGTGATAAAGAACTTAAAATACATTCAACAAACAATTATTCATAATGCTTCGTGGGCTTCTAAAAAGTGAAATTTCCGTAGTGTTAACTGGTATTGCCAAATATTTACGATCCAGTAAAAACCCATCGCGTATGCTACATTTACGCTCTGTTTCATCATCAGAAACGCCGCCTGTTTAGATCTCGACAAAACCGAATCGTTCCGGTCACTAAGCCACTAAGCCAGAGCTCATGAGTAAGCAGTTGCTAAAAATTAACCGTAATCGTTTCACTAATTTCAATCTTCATTGATTCATGCGTCAGAATCACATTTCTTTGCTACCACATGAAAATGATTTACACCAATAGATTTCCTTAAACGACTATGCTTAATGTAATATGTGAAAATATTTGCATAACCAAAACTGTTGTACATGCAGATCGCAATATCACACAAATTAACTCATGCACGATATCCTTTTCCCATATCTCTAATAAATTACTTATGCAAGTAATTTATTCGAGACATGCATGTTAAAAGTACCAATAGCAATTAATTGTATTATGCATATTACCGTACAATTTTTCCAATATATGTATGGTATATACATTTGAGAGATTTGCAAATCAGAAAGACATGCAATGTAGATAATACGACGATATGTTCAGCATATTGTCACCTGCTCATGTATGAAAAGCATATGTATATTTACATAGCCGCTTCTTCAATTTGCAATGTATAAAATGACGAATTTCAACGACGACGTCGTGAAATTTATTTCTCCAACCTAGACGTACTCGCATAAAAAGCACATCACGATTAAATTCGCTCATAAAGACGATTTATACTTTCGCAAAGAATCGCATAACGGTAGCCCTGAACGACGTATAATAAATTCTTGCTACAACGGACGTAAATATTTTTACGCAAATTAGCGACAGCTGTCCGACCATATTTAATACGCGGATGCGGTGGATATCTATATTTGACTATCGGATACGCTACAAGCGTAATTACAATAATTTTGCCATACCTACCCGGTTAGCTTTTTATTGCAGCAATTCATCTCCGCGATTTTTTACTCTTCACTTCTCCGTCGTTACAATGTATACCGTGTGTATCGTCGGTCGACCAGCCTCATCGGATACTGAGGCAGTTCGGAGATTATAATCTACGTCCGCATAATTTATAACCACGGTATTTTTTTTACCGAAATACATGCATGCACATATACCAATAGAAATGTGCGTCGCCTCAACAACGGCTATTAGCATTCCTTTAACGTTTCGCCGGCTGAAACTTTAGTGACTACTAAAAACGCATTTATTTTCTTAAAACGACTATAAATTTTGCGGCAAAAATGGGAGAAAAAATACGAACCTTTTGGGATGTCTGAGTTTTGCAGGATCGGGTTTAACATGTATAACGACGAAACGTATAAGTGCAGAAAATAACTGTATATGGGATATAAAAGAAAGAATTTTCGATTCCGAAGTGAAGATTGAAAGAGCCGTAATTATCTTGAAGAAACAAACTAATCAAACGCAATTATTTTCAATTATTTACAAGAAACTGAATAAAAGACAAATCATGTTTATCATTTTTTTTATTAGATGTATCATATACAAATTAATTTATTTATTATTATCTTTCAAGAAATGTAATAACAAGTCGATTAGTATTCTATGATTGTCAATTTTTGTAGTATTTCCACTGTTGTATTGTCATATTTAACAGAGTTATTACGTCACCGATAACATCACTAAATGAGGTATACTACATTTTATTAGATAAATTTATATCCCTTTTAAAAACAAATTCAACAAATGGCTGTGCTTTTGTCTTTTACATTTCGAGTAATCATTGTTATTGTTATTGTTAATGATGCCTTCTTGCTTTCTACGCGGCCCCAAGAATAAATAACCAGGTAACAAACCGAAAACCGCCCCAGCAAGTAAACTGAAATGCTCTTTAAATTAATTCGAACTATTTAAAAAAATTCATGTCGAAACTTCGTTGAAATATAACAGAAGAAAGTCGATGTGACAATTTAAAAGGGGCTATGAATTTACAAAAAATTATAACTAGCGCAGCTCAGTTATAATAAATGGAGCAATGGAAAAGTAGAAGAATATCACAATTAAACAATATTAATAAACCAATTCTTGTTTTTTTATTGTTATTTTAAAGGAGAAGCCCCTGAAGAATGTGTTACTTTCGAAACTTACCTACTTACTTAATGCTTGATCCTTTCTACACTGAAAGAAAAATATGGAAAACTTTACTATAATTGTAAAAATTTGTACTACACCTTGTCGTACAGTAGTGTCAAGTATATTCATCAAGTGATGACACTAAGGTTGAAAAGGTTGGTGCTACCTGTAAGAAAAATATAACGAAACAATTAACTTGGCTATAGACAGGATCTGTCGCTGATTGGCTGGGTGCCAGGATCAGTATCTTTAGAAACGACGCGCTTCCATATGTCTGCGAAGCGATAACCTGTGTCTCTATTGACATGCTATGATATTTACGGACCTCTCTAATTTTCCGATTGTAATAGTAGGAAAAATTACAAAGTAATGAAATAGCACTCAATAATATCCGATGGCCAGTATCTAGATGACTCAGTTACTAACTCTTTGGTTCACCGAGCGGTGACAATCTGTAAACCTAACCCTCGCAGACATATGGAAGCGGACTTACGGATATAATCAGCCAAAATGTAACAAATATCTGGGCAAACTAGCGTTATATCGATAAAGTAAATAAAGTAAACGTAATTGATTTGAAGAGATAGAGAGACTACTATAAATAAATTTTCCATTCAGTTGTAAGTATTTTCATCACGTCTTAAATTATCTTGCGAAACTTCTTTTACAAATAACTAATCAAACAACTAATCAACAGTTTGCCGTTCGAATATGTAACTACAGAATAAGTACATCGATGATCGAGTTTGACATTGACGTCCGTTACATTCTGACTAACTCACGTCGATTTGGACGCGACACCACCATCATATTTCATGTACGAACTTTTCGATTCCTACGACGAAGGCGACGTGGTACCGAAATTATTAATGCCTCTATTTCGTTCTCTCTTCGCAGCAATCTTTCTCTCGATCCCTAGCGTTTCGCCTTTGGCGCGGTAAAAAGTCTTCAAGCGTGAAGAGATCGAGGGATGAGATGGAACGTATTCATCTTCGTGAAAGTACAGTCATAATTTTCTTTCGAACGATAAAGACTTCCATTCATCAAGCGTAATTGTGTATTATTATTAAGAGCACGTCAAAAGTTGCAAATGATTTCCTTATTTCGGCTCATAAATTACGTTGGAAATTATGAAGTACGATGGGATTTTAAAACATTCTTCCTCGTTCGACGGTTTTGTCTTTTTGACATTGACTGTAGATGATATGGTTTAAATAATTTTAAAGTATCAACATAATACATCAGGTAGTTATTAATGAGCAATATGAAAACATGGACAAAACTAGTTTTTAAGGTATATATTAGGAAATCGGTATTTCTTTGAGAACAGATTAACTTAAATTTGAAAATTAAAATTTACCCCGCCGTCTCATTGAGGTCAATTATCAAATTTCGCTACGATTTTCTAAAACCGTGTTGTGTAGATGATGGCCAAATTTATTATTTTGTTTTCTTAATAATGTTTTGCATTATTTTCTATCTTTTTACGTCTCTTTGTTAATTTATCCCAAACATATTTTAGAAAAATCCCGCGGCAGGTAGACCTTTTCTTTGGTTACAGTATCGTCGCTGTTTCTGTTATGGACATTTGATTTTCAAAATACGATAGGATGGAATTATTTGAACAGAAGTATTTTTAACTGTCGGTTGTGCAATAAAAGTTCCTAAAGTACTAACGTTTCACACAAGAGATATGGTAAATTTTTCAATTTGAACATACGTATGTATGGTATGTTTAGCAGCCAGATCTTTGCAAGCATCAATCTTACCAGGTGTGTCGGTAATTCCTTTCCGGTTTTTCCGGCAGATGTC
>LR737391.1:2530047-2597784 GCA_902655005.2 Marronus borbonicus | reverse complement strand
TTTCTTTAGCGAAAAAACCGGAAAAGAATTACCGACACACCTGGTAGATCACTTTTATAATTAGTTATTCATTCACAATAATAAATTATTTTTTCCAAACTAATTCATTAACTCTACGGTCTGTGGAATTCGAGAGTATTCTGGGACACTTTATCTGCAATTTAAATTCAAATAAACATGACTTGATCAAATTTAGCGAATATAAACATTTTAAATGGGAACTAATCTGAAATTGCGACGTTCCAGCACATATAAACACTACATTCCGTGCCGAAACCCCGCGTATTCAAACCACCACACTCGACTATAACTTCACATTTTGGAAAAATTGAAACGAGGAACACTTTCAAAAATGGAGCACAGCGAAACACGTGTTGACTAGATGAATATTAGACTAAAATTCAGAAATTAATTAGAGTCAGTTCAGTCCTTTATTTAATTGCGAAAGCGATTGTTTAACCGCAGCTAATTTTGATAACTATACCTTTCAAAAAATTCTTTGATAACAAATTTCAATCAGATACTCTTATTTTTTTAAGTACTATAAAGCATGTGATACTGAAATGCAACTGAAAACCTGAGTCTATGCCCCCGACACCGCTAATAACTACACAATAAAAGCATCTAATTTACGATTTTATGATTGAGATACGACTGAAATTATTCTGGTAATTGTTATAAGAAAGTTTTACATTAAATTGAAAGATTAAAGATGTGAGGAAATTGAAAAGTAGACAAGTTATTTATCGAGAATGATCAAATGGGAAACTTCCTATTGTTAATATTTCAGAAAATCCTTAGTAAAATAGAAGTTTCTGCGTTTTTTTAAGCTAAATTTATATCATATGTAAAACTATACATTGAGTTTAATAGGAATAAATGACATTTTAAAATGTTCGTAAGAATAAGGTCCACTTGTTTGTAAAAATACTAATTGGCATAGTTACTATGATTTCATTCTGTGTATAAATATCAATGTTGTTTTATTTTTTTCGGAATGTACCTGATACTTGAGCACTTTACAAAACAAATTAAATTTCACCAGAAAGCATTAGTAAAAAGTGTTGGAAATATTTTAAAATGCAACCCCTCTTTGGTGTGAAATACTTTTATTTCATATAAAATGATAAGATTTCTTTAACACAAAACTTCGTAGTAACTACACATTTGTGTTCACACTAGAATTCTTCCGTTTGTATAGTAATTTTAGAAATATTTAACTCTGAAATGCCATCAGCTTAGAATACTACCAAAAAAGGAAATTCCATCAAATAAAGGATCTGTTTAAAATTCCTTTTCGATAACTACCTAACTCTAAGAAAAAATGAATATATTTTCTAATTAAATAATTATTACTTCTTATATATTCTTAAAAGTAAATTTTGAATTTGTCAATTAATAAAAATATTAAGCCACTAATACAACATTAATCATATGACACAATATCGAACATCAATAATTGTCGAGGAAATAATAGAATAAAAAAATTTACCGATAAGCCTCCGTTTCTTCGGATAGTCCGTCGGCACTTAAGCTGCCGCTGCTTGTGTACTTGGGAATTTTCATTAAAGGAAATATAATTAATTATCCCTGTCCACTGGGTTCATTAATCAAAATTGTTTCCACGTCGTCAGCTTTCCCCGTTACTCGATTATAACCTTCTTTCTTCGACACGTATTACTAGAAACAGTTAAACACGATAATTACGTTGATATGAATCTTGGACGATAACATAGAAGTTTATGTTAGATTTATTGTTTACTATTAATGAACACATTTGCACCCTAATTAATGTATTTGTACTGCAATAGTACGCATTCAACAGTTTCTAACATATCATTCAGTCTCTCATTCAGATATTTTCTACAACCAATTAACTACACAAAACAATATTATTTATGCACACAAAAGCAATATTTTACTATTGTCATATTTAAGTGCATTTTTTTCTATGGCTACTTTGGGAAAAAGCCGCAGGTTATCTGGGATGCAAATTATTATCATTTATTTCACTATCTGGTGGCGCCGCCCTTGGCCTGAATAACTGCAGTAATTCTTTTTTGTAAATTTGCAACAAGTTTTCAATATTCCTCGTCACTTATGTTGACTAGGATTGACTATTAGAGCTCAAATCTGCTTTTGTTCACCTTAACTTTGACGTTTTACACGCCTTCCTTATTGAAAGGTACCACGTAAATAAACCACACACTCTTCGAAATGGTCCGACACGAAAATTCCAAACCTGAAACATTTTTTAACCACCGAATTCAAACAATAGCAAGAGCCAAAAAGTCTCGATTATCTTACCGCCCCTTCGTTCATCTGTTATTGACAGCTTTTGTTAATTTTGACCAAGAATAACTACTATAGGCTTTTTGTTTTAAAACTATTTATAATATAAAGCAAAGAGGAGTTACATTCTCGTTTCCCGGGATTGTCGTTGTAGCGAGTTAGAGAGAGGGGCCCAAAAAGTGGGCATTCGGCTATATAAACCGCTGCAACGTCATGTTAGCCGCACATCACGTCACAATAGCACACAATAATCCCATCGTCGAGGAATATGACGTCGCATATAGATTCGATTTTTTGCGAAAAGTTTTCGCCGGCCCTGCAGTTACTGGTAATAATATTACAAAGCTCCCAACAAGATACCACGGTTCGGGTTTTGCCTACCATAATTGACAAAGCCAGGAGAGAATGAGAAAACTCTTTCTAGCTACAGATCTATCAGCCTTCTTTCGTGTTTATCAAAAATTGTTGAGGCTGCAATCTTGAGCCATCTCTGCGATGATCTGGCGGACAACGACGCGATTCCATTGAAACAATACGGGTTCCGAAAAGGACTCTCTGCAGATTTCCAACAGCTCTATCACGGAAACTATCAGGGACGCTTTCCAAAGTCGAGAGACGGTACATGCGGTTTTTATGGATTTAACCCACGTTTTCAAATCTGTTTGGGCTGTATAAAACGTTGCAATTCAAAATTATTACAAATTTGATTCGTTTGGTTAGCCGCTATTATCCAGCCGTTCATTTGCAACTTAGCTGGGACAGGAGTGATCTACACTCAGACCAATATGTACGGAAGTCTTAATGTTTACGTATGATATCCCAAAACACCTACGGGCTGAGCTTGCAATATACACAGATTACCAAGACGAGGTGTACCTGTCACTTAGACTCCAGATGACAATTGATCGATTTTCCGAATGGACTAAGACGTGGAAATTGCGGATTAATTCGGACAAGTGCGAAGAAATACACATTACCTATAAGATAAGGGGTGCCCCGGTGAACATACAAGCGGGTGGTGCATACCTAGAATGGAAAAAGCAAGTTAAATATTGGGTTCCCATAGTGGACGGGCTCGCGTGGGCGGATCAGATAAACGAGATGAAAGGAAAGTTCCCAAAGGCAAAAAAACAAGCTCTACTTCATTATAGGCAGGGGGAGGAAGATCCACCTTTACACTTCGGTATTACGGTCCTAGAAATCCCGCAAAGGGAAAATATGACCGATTAGACCGAAGGACAACAACATCTAAATCTAGATTAGCACACAAGAAGAAATAAAAGTTAAAACCTAAAAACACGCAGCAGTAAGAAATGGAGCAGCCATAATGATGATAGAGGGGAACGTGGTCTTCAGTATGCCCCAATCCATGAGATGAAAGACCCACGATCGTTAATGTACTTTGATGCCAATGACTGAACAACATTAATCACGCCCTAGTCCTCAAATTATATGGAAGCCAATGTGTACATTTACACAAATACGTTTCCTTCTTTTGACATTCGAGTTAAACAGACTCAAATAGCTCAATAAGACCCTGAAATGGGCATTACATTTGAAGATTCACACTTAAATACAGGAAAATCCAGCAAGTGCAATCTGCCAACAGATACAAACAAGTGCTTAGAAAAAAACCCGTAGCCAAATCTTTCTGCTGTCCAGATATAAAAACATTCTGACGATTTCAGGAAAACTTTTGTTTTAATAATACAAACATTTCTAAAACCCAAACTTCAATTTACGTTTAGCTCCCTATCACTCTCCCTACTTTGGCAAAATTTGCCAATGCTTCTTATTCCAAGTGCTTTAAGAAGTATTTATTGTTATTTTTCGCGTTAAACGCACAAATAAAAGCATTATTTAGACTTTAAAAAAGCTGTATGTTGAAATACGTCAAAATTTAATTATTGCTTTAGTTTTCACGTGCACGGCCGCACACATGACTGAACTTCAAAGGAATCTATCTATCTTAAATTAACAATTAATTTCACTTTTGCGACGTACAAAGAAAGCATGGCGGGCCCGCAGGCACCTCCCTAAATAAATTCTTCACGGTATATGCGCACAAGCAGACAACATTCAAAAATACCTCAAGGTGATGGTATACTATTCGGTGTGTACTGTATTTATGTGAAGGCACGCGCATTGCTGCTCATGAATTATATATTCTTAAGCGTCAAAATCAACGTAAACGATTATTTCCGCTCCAACTAGTCTCTAAAAAGATTACTCCGCGCAGTTGTTCTGCATCGGACGGAATGTAATAATTTTGATAATATTGCCTCCGGACATGGACGTATTTGCACGAGAATATTGCGTTTCCTTTTGTCGAGTTTACGGCTAATTATTAACATTTACTCGACTATATTTGAAGTGAATCCGCTCTGTTAATGGCATGATTTACATCATAGGATGAACTTGCGATTACTTGTTTTGGAATGCCTCTAAAGAATCTTCTATAATAGGAAACAAAGCCCATTGTAGTAGTACATATAGTAGTTATATGTACTACTACAATTTCCTTTTTGTATCAAATACATCAAACGAAGGTTAAAATGAATGAAATATTAATATCTTAAAGCAAAGAAAAAGATATATTACTGTGGAACTGACAAATTGTATCATCTTCAGATCTACAGTTTGTCTTTACTTTGGAAATGGAATCACGGTTATATTTAAAAGCACTCGTTTAAAATGAGTTCTCCCGCCATCCCAGTTATCGGTGCTACTTTGCTTCGTCCACATAACTCTCCCCCGTTTACCACCCGCGAATCCATTTTCTTCATTTTTAATTTTTTTTCGATAGTTGTAGTAAATATATATTATTATATTATTATATAAGCTTCTCTATAAATAGTTCCATGTATTTGGTATTATTTTTTTCTTTGTTTCACTTTGCATTTAACTGTCATGGTTGTATTTTCTGTAACTGGATAAATATGTACCTGTTGGAAATAAATACATATTATTATTATTATTCGTCTTATATGACCGCGTATGAAAAAAATTATTCACAATTAATATATTTGATGTTTGCAAATATAATTTCCAGTATTTAATTTCTATACTACTCGCCAGTGTGTTGGATAATATGACATATTATATCTCTTTTGCTATATTTGCTATGCTGGATATTATATAAGCTGACAGCGCGTATTATGTAACTCACGACGCCTAGTTAGGGTAGTTAGGTTTCTGAGCAAGGCTGAATAAGCTGGTATTGTACTTTAATGCAATTTGTTATTATTTTGTGGATTATAGAAGCAATTAACTGCATCAATAAGTATTAATAGAACTTATTATGACTGATATAAACTAGACAGTTTTCTCTGTGCACAAGGAGGATTTATGTAAGTAACTTTTGAAAATTATTCCTAAAAACCATACCTGAAATTAACGACCAATTAAATTATTTCAGCCTAATTAATACTTCTTTTACTTTCTCCTGTTGTTTGGGCTTATAAAGATAACTACTATATAACAATGTGCGTAAGTTTCTCAACGAAAACTAAATAGTATTCTCTCGTTTGAATTATAGCGTGTTGGGGTAACTGAGTCCACAGATCAATATTTACGTGCAAAAAAAAATTCAAGAAATCAGAAGAAGCAGTTACCCCACCCAAAATAATAAAAGTGAAATACAATAATATTTAGTTCATTTATTGCATTGTTAGGAATTCTTACAATAATGATAGTAGAAAATCTACATTTTCGAGAATATAACTCGTTTTTCGCTGCTATTTAAAATTCTCTAATTATAACAAATATATTGCTTAAAAAAACTTTTTCTCCAAAACAATTAATAAATCTTTAAACCTTTTCGCTACTATTTCAAACTCTTTCTTAATCCAAATCTACCGATCCACCATATTAATACCTACCCTGTAACTTTTACCACCTTCCTGCCCTACATGTTATCTACGATTCTTACCTAATTACGGCAACATTCCAGGAATAAACGAAACCGAATAAACCGCTATTGATTCCGAATACACGCAACTCGACCTGATTAGTCGTCCCCTGTATACATACATACAATGTATGTACTCGCATAGTCCTCCACGGTTAATACCAAGCTTTCCGTGTACGGCAGGCATGTTAGGTGTGAGAACGAATGACGGGAAGTCGAACATAAATCAAAAGGCAACTGTACATTATAGCTGATAACGTGCATGTTTATTACTTAGCGGGCTATTACTGAGGGGAGAAAGGTATTAATTAAAACATAACAAGCCCACTACGTTAATTACGCGGCGGGCTCGTACACGTAGACGTATACTATGTAATATGTGCGTGAGTATACGCTCGTATATGGCTTACTATGTATGTTTATGCGTACATTAGTACAGTAGGCGACATATCCTTCGCATTAATATTTGAAATCGTATCAAATTAACTGATTTAATTAAGGTAAATTATGCCATAATCGTTTATAGGAAGGACTATGCAGACATACAGATCGTTGTGGTGACAGTTTAGGAATGCAAATCTTCTAATTATATATTTCCGAAACAGGAATTTCGTACAGTTACGTAAATTCTCTTTGCACGTAAGTTGAATAACGTATCTTCGGCAAATACCACATTGCCAACCGCAAATTTCTAATCGGGGTAGAACTAATAAGGGAATGATATTTTATATGACCGGAAACTGTATCACTATTAAAACCTAATATAACTACTTGGAATATGTTTTTGAAGGTATGTACACTGCCGTTTAGAGAAGTTCGGTCGGTTAGTAAAAAACATGAAAAGGTTACAGAAACAAACGGAACTAAATACAAAATGTAATTGTGCAAAATTGTATGTACAGGTAAAAAAGACAAAAATAAATAAATAAAAAGTTATTCTGGCCTAATATAACATACTGAACATTATATTTTTTTTTCATCGAAAAAACTTCCTTTGCTGTTAATCACCGCTCGAACTATTTTAGGCATTCTTTCGATAAATTTTGTTAAAACGGATTGTGGAATATTAATCCATTCATGTTGCAGAATATTCCGTAAATGTTCTTGTGAAGTTGGGCATATTTTTCGGATCCTCCTGTCCAGTTCATCCCACAACAACTCTATAGGGTTCAAATCTGGGCTTTGTGGGGGCCGTGTCATTACTTTCAGGATGTGCTGTTCTTCTTGCTCCTTTAGATAGTTCTAACACACTAACGCAGTGTGTTTTGGGTTGTTGTCATGCATGAATGTAAAGTTACGGCCTATTATACGCAATCCTGATGGCACTGCATGATTCTGGAGTATTGCAGAATAATTTTCCTTCCTCATTACACCCTGCACTCTGCATAAATCCCCGCCCCACCAAAGGAGAAACATCCCCACACTAACACAGAACTACGCCCTTGCTTCACTGTTGACACAATGCAGTCCGGGATCATTTTTTCGGTTTTAGATCTTCGGACACAACCTCGTCGATTTTGCCCAAAAACCTCAAACTTTGACTCGTCAGTCCAAAGCACGTGTTTCCAAACATCTAACGACCAATCTAGATGAGAACGGACCCACTATAGCCGTTTTGCTCTGTTGCCCCGAAGTAATAAGAGTTTTCGAATGGCAATGCGCCCATGAAGGTCCGCTTGTTGAAGTCGACCTTTTACCGTACTCACCGAAACTTGTTCTTCACGGCCGCGATTGACTTCGGCTGCTATTTGTGGCGCTGTTAATTTTCTATTGCGTTTGCTTAATAATACAATTCTCAAATCTTCAGCTTTTGTTGTTTTCCTAGATGTTCCAGTTGTACGATATCGCTTTATGATGTCATTTACTCAACTTCTCATATTTATTTTTTCAGCAATTTGTCGCCCCGAATATCCTTCTTCAAACAGCGTAATAATGCGTGAATGTTTTTCTATACTGGTAGGCTTGCCATGTGCCATTTTGAAGTAAATTTTCTTAAAACTTTCGCGCAAAAACGACAGATGCACACCAACACACGTTCAACAGTAAAATGAAGCAAATTTATATCTTTACGCCCGTGATAAATAAACAAGAGTGATACTACGGTATATTTCCTAAATGTATTGTGCGTTAATAATCCCCAAACGACCCGTTTCAAAAGATCGGTACCTCCGAGAAATTCTTGGAATGATAATAAAAGAGACTTTATTGTGGTTGTCGCAATATTTCTACTTTACATAATAATTTATGGCTTTAATCCCTTAGAAAAGAGTGTATGCTTAATATTTTTCTAGTTTTATGTATTAATAATTGTATATAGTGTGATATAATAGATTTTTATTGTATGACCGAACTTCACTGAACGGCAGTGTACACGGAATATACAAAATGTTGTTTTTAAAAAACATTCAATATCAAAATTTACACCCATCTTAAGAGTTCTTAAAACAACAAATGATACAAGTAAAGGTCCAGATTTTACGGTAAGATATTCACATTTCTGTTATATTAACTACTCGTGGAAATAACCCAGCAGATTACTACAATTGAACAGAATCAGGAATATATTAGTTAGAAAAGCATGAATTTACAGTCCCTGAAACCAAGGAGTCTACATACCGCCTTGTTCTATAATATAGAGCACCGCTAAAATAGATGGGGACTGTTGCAAAATTTGCTCGCTATAAATAATTTAAGCGTTATTATGAGAGGATCGCACTAGACTCTAGTGCGGTAATAAGAATTACTACGTATTTCCTAAAATCAGCAGTGAAGTCGTCCATGGTTGAGTTATCACAACTGACTGGCATGTACATGGGCAAACTGAAAAGTGAGAAGGCGTGCCTACACGTTGACGGCAACGTTGTTCGCCATACGTATGGGACTGGCACTTTATAAATGAATCCTTTCCAACGCTAGTATCTAGAGAGCCCAGGAGAAATTATTTTAAACAATTTTAAGCGCGCATTAAGTATTTTAACAACCGATTTGATACTAGGATTTTAAGTTAAAACAAACCAGAGTAAGCCGGTGAGGCACTCGCCTTCAACTTTACTGGAAAATACATATATCCATCCCAAAGCGTCTTGAACACAATGAGTACTTGTAAGGTTCTGGCAAAATATCGAGGCGCCGAAAATAAATTATTAGATAATCTTTCTCTGTATTTTAAAATATTCTCAATAAACCCCTTGTTCATAATTCATACATACAGGGTTAAAACGGCGGTGGAAATGGCGATTTATTGCCGTTAATATTCATTTTAGGAAATTATGTTTAAAATAAGGGTTTATCATGAAATTTTTATCTACATTTGAGAATATTTGAATTTTTTCTTCTTCAATTGTTTTTAAGTTATTTGTTAGAAACTTTCGGATTTCACTTTAGCATTCGATAGAACGATTTTTTCACCTTTACAATAACATTTTCATTTTCTTTGTTAATTCTTTTTTAATAACATTTTTACAAGAAAACGCCGGTTCAAGTATTTAATGAACGTTAGGTATATAGCAAGTAGACAAAACCGAAGCGATAAGCAAACCTGAGCGAGCTAACTTTATCAGCGCAATTGTGCAATCTTTTGCTATTATGTCAACAATATTCTTTTCTCTCATGAAGCTTCTTTTGGCCTTTCCGGTGAAATAAAGAGACATAACGGCAAATACCGGTCATCCGAAAATTCTTCTTCTTTCTTGGAACACTATACTCAGTACTCCCAAAAGGTTAATGTTTGGATTAGCACTGTAAGGGTCACATTATTGGTCCCTTTTTCATAAATGTCAACTTAACTTCGGCTCTGCGCTTGCAGTTATTGCAAAATGAAGTTATACTTGCTTGTGCAACACTCTATCCACGTGAAATCGACGAACATATACAATATACATATATATAGATTGAGAGACGAGAAAACATTTAATGGCCAGCCTGTTCATCAATAACGTCGAAGATTCGAAAATACGAATCACCAGAACGATAGCAGAGATTTTTACAGAATTCCCTTCAGGGTTTTGCAAATCGATTGGGTTATTGTCAAATTAGTGATGGTGGAATTTCTTTTTGATGAGGAGATTGTCACCGATAACTTTATTGCAAATAATGTTCTCTATTTGCAATATACCTAACATTTACTAAGTACCTAAACCGGTGTTTTCTTGTAAAAATGTAAAAAAAATAATTTAATTGTAAAATCTCCTGGACTTGGTGAAACATATGAGCTGAGTGTTTCAAGAAATTTAGAAATTTTTTGAGATATAAGAACTTACACTACTTCCAAATGTAACCTGGTAACTATTCATTACAAAATATTTGATTTAAATTCCATGATCCAAAAGAAAAAATTCTATTACTGTATAGAATCGCTGGTGCCATCTATGAAGTGAGAGCCAGAGAGCAATATTAGTAACAGTTTGTATCGCCGTTGGCGCTTTCAATGAAGCTTTTTGCACTAGATGGCAACAGTATAAATAATTTTAATTAATTAATAATTATTATATAATTAATTTAAAGAATATTACCATTACTGTGTTACATTGCATAAGTACTTAAATACGGATGGAATTTTCAATTTACCCCAAATAAAAGTTACGGAATAATTAGTAGAGGAAAACTAAGCAAAAGTACAGAACTTAAGTGCTGCCACCTTGAGCAAAGACACTAAATTAGCAGAAATAAATATACGAGTAGGAGCTTTACAGGTAGCTAATATTTTCCTTAGTTTGAAAAAACGACACCAATAAGAGGGACGCTAGCGTTGCATTTCTAGATTTCTGCGATTTTTGATGCCTGCATTGTTGCTAGATCTCTGTGTTCCTGTGTATGAATTACATTTCAGTCTGCAACTTGTCTTAAAAAATAAGTTAACAAAACGTAAAATCCTTTTTTTTTAAATCGGAGAGTGTAAAGCGTTCCACATAAAAAAGTTGGAAAGAGGATTATTGCGCCACCTTTTGAACTTTAAATGATTTACTAAAACGGGAGTGCAATTGCGGTAAATACGTAAAACTCCTTTAGCTGTCATAAGTACTCGTTGACAAACCAAAAATTAGATTGCTGTATATTTCATGTCCGTTAATAAATTATAGATGGCACTTTAGGTGTTTGAAATTTAAATATAAAAAATGTTGCAACAGAATACTTATTTAAAATAATTTAATAATGGAGTATCAAACTTACTAATGATTGAGGTTGCCGATACTTATGTGTTATTTACCTTTTTAACGATTTGTAGGAAAATGCACTGCATATAAAGATATAAACAAGCGTTATCAAATGCACTTAAATCATTTTTTATCTAAGGTATGCCTTATTTTCTTACAAATATGCTGTTTTTAAAACAATTAGTGCAAATCAATTGTTTACAAAACAAAACATACTTACTGTATTATATGCCCAGACGTCTACATATACATACATGCATGTTTATGTCTGCAGTACCTTTATTATCAAAACAAATTTAAAATCCTTGAAAAAATGTTTGCGCTTTATTTATTATATTATGATAACCACAAAGATAGCATGCAAGACAATAAAATTATAGAATCAAAACAATTTTTATAATTTAATAAAAATATGTGTTATTAAACATATTACTGATATTAGGGAAGTTATAGCCGGTTTCACGTAGAGAAGGATGTATTACCCTTATCGAGGTAACCATAAACATTTGGCTTTGAAGAGAAAAGATATTTAAGGGAACACGAAATGTGGTGCCATATTACTTATGAGCATGCTGTAAGGATTGCAATATAACTTAGAATTTTGAATACAGGCACCAAGTGTATAAATATGAGATAAACCAGTTTGATCGTTTCTTATTCCTATCAGTTCAAATGCAGTTTTTTATAGATCAAAACTAGTTGGAATTTAGTTAAGACAATCAAGGGCCGAAGATATAAATCCAGAAATTACTGAAGTAGGCCAGAATTACCTAAGCGAAACATAAATAGTTCTCTGCTAAGTCTCCTTTCATATAATGCTATACAAGCTGAGCTTTTGATATAATCACAAGAACTGCAATGGTACATGTTAACTAAAACCAACTGATGAAGCTGAAGTGCATGACATCATACTTTACTGTAGAACAAGAAATAATTAAACTACACAACCGCATCTCAAATTAAAATCGGGGCCAATAAATTCTTTCAAAAAAAAAGTTAAAAAGACATTTGATCTGTAGCCTATGTGATTATTTCCAATGTAATCTTTGATATGTAGTATTAGATGTTCTCTATTTTATATTTTAATATTGACGATGTGTTGCTTTTAGTGTACAAAGGAACTAATAAAAGACAAGCACATATAATGAATTATTCTAAAATTCCTTTTACCTTACGGAATTATATTGTCTCCAATAACCAAACCAAAGGAGGTTAATGCAATTTTATTGTTTATTATTCAATAAACATATATAATCATCCGTTTTTCTCTCATATAATAGCTTTCGCCTTGGCACCTTCATTTTCATGTGATAGTAAAACAACTGATTTACTCAAAGTTTGAAGTAATTACGGAGAAATTGAAATTACAAGAAAAACGATGAACTGAAATTGGCAGGTGACATAACTGTAAACAAAATAAGTTTTACCCTAAGAATAAAGCTCGCCATTTGACTTGGGAATACTCCTAATTCTAAAAGGGGATGGTCATATTCGAAAAGATAAAAGAAGACTATATTTCGTAAGACCCAATACTCAATATACACGTGTTGCATATTTATTCTGAATTTTCTTGTAAATTTTAATTAATATTTGAGTGTGTGCAATTATTTTCATGATAAAATTAGTAGAGCTTCGATTCGCAATTAATTTAGGAAAGATGGTATGCTCTGAGTTAGTATAACCTCACCACCAAGACCTTTCCTGATGGAAAAACTATTGAAAAAAAACCTATTTGCTCAATCTTATCAACGGCTTTTCATAGCCATCCAAAGTCTCTAAATGCCTAATACATTTGTATTGTGCATAATCTAATTTATGATTGCTCCGTATAGTACCATAATCGTTTTCCGACAATTCCCTTTTTTAACTTACACAAAATCGCTTTATTTTCCCCGTATTCTTAACCATATCCTTCTAAATATACACTTATTTATAATTATCAGTACATAACCTATTTTTTACAACAAACTTATAAATACTCTCCGCGACGATAAAGGAAAAAAGATTAAATTGTCAACATTTCCTTAAAGACGTCCACAAAGTCGTATAGAAAATGAAAACAAATCTTTCAAATTTAAAAAGGCGCACGAAACATGTATCTAAAAATAATTTCGATATTTTTCGGTCAAGATACTTGGCTTCGTAACAAAAATTCAAAAATAACTGACATTTTTTTATTTATTCAAAGAAATTGTAATTCCTTAAATTACTAATAATGTTATAATTATATATTTTGTATAAACTGTTGACGCTTATGACGAGTATATGGAATCCCCAGGCGAGTAATATACATGCAGTTATACATAAAATAATGCGATCGTTTATGTGTTTATCTTTTTACTATTCCCATGCTTACCATCTCACTTGAATCCGTAATTGGTATTATTCTTATTTTATTCGAAACTTTATATTTTTCTGAACTCTTTTTCAAAACGAAAAGCCTGAGATTGAATTTACCCTCAAAAAATTTCTTATTCATCGCGTCATCAATATCGTAATATAAAATAAAAAGCGATAAAGTAGATAAACAAAGTAGGTAAACTACAAATTAATGCAGTTGAAATAAAATGTACTCAAGCAAACATCACAATTAAACGTATTCAAAACAAACTGAAAAATTGAATACGTGTGAGAAAGCTGTTGACGAGGTGCGCGTAGATTGATCAAAAACGTAATCGCGTAATAACTGTGACATGTGAACATTCACCAAAGAAGGCGAAGACGATTCCATCAACTGCAAAAGTTATCGCGACGATTTTTGGGATTTGCAAGACAAAATCTTAATTGATTATTTGGAGGAAGGAAGGACAATTAGGGGACAACACAATTCTGATTTATAGCATCGATTCGACGCTAAACTACAGAAAAGAATCCTTACCAAATGAAGAAAAGGAATTTCCACCATCACGATAACCCGGCCCACTGTTTAAGAATTGCGATCGCAAGACTAATCCAGTTACATCCACCAGATTTGTCCCTCTGTGACATCTTTCTTGGGGACTTGGGGAAAAGTGATTCACGCCAAATGGATAAGTCATTGCCGAAGCAGAGGCCGACATTATCCTCGTATACCCTAACGGTTAACGGAAAGCGTCAAAGGAAGCATGAATTATATAGCTGCTATTGAAGTTCCACAGTTCAAATCGATTATTGATTGCATGGGTAGAAGCACGTTTTAAGCTCGCTGTTTAAAAGTATGTGGTTTTTGTTTGGATAATATGTATCAGCAATTTCAGAACAAATATTAATAGTAATAATAATAATAAACATAAGTGTTTTCCTCATTTTTTTTTGTCTGTACTGTTGCTGCCTGTACATTTACCTCATTGTACGTATATGTTGTGAATTCCCTGTAATAAGTAAATAACAAATACGTAACTACTTATTTGTTATTTACAAACATATGTACAACAAATATACCTTCTAACATAAAAAAATAATGTGTACTCGATTATCACATTACGAAGGATACATTTTTAGAAAAACGATAAAAAAAAATTTTTTGATCAAATATTTTATTGTTTTCCAAAATATTCGCCATTAATATTTATGCACTTGCATGCGTTCGAACAAATTCTCGCAATATTTTGTCCACTCTACAGCTGATATCTCCAAAATATGGTTTTTGAAGGTTTTAACGGCTCCTTGAGATGCTAAACACATTTTTTGTTTGACATTCTCGAACAAAAAGAACTCGTTAGGTGATGAATCGGGCGAATGCAGGCAATGAGATATTAATACGATCTTTTTCTCCTTTAAATTATCAATTGCTTGTCGTGATATGTGAGAGCTGACATGATGAAGGATGATGCGATGTGGTCTATTGTTTTTCCTAATTTCATCGATACCCTCTGGCAAACAAATTGTTGTATACCATTCAGCATCCAACGCAATGCTTGCGACATGTCCAGTACAATAAAAGAAACAAGCAACGATTTTGATTTGAGGGAGTAACAAATAGAGAAAAAAATACAAGTCGAGGACATCAGAAGAACGCTGGAAATAAAAAGTATAACTGACAATTTTAAAACACACCTACTTGGTACGCATATATATCGAGAATAGAAGGCGATAGGCAAATCAAAACAGTGCGGAAAATGAATATTGCCGGAAAAAGAGGAAGAGACTGACCTGGGGCCGCATGGAATACATGAATAAGCAAAACACTGGCAAAAACAGGAATTACACAGGAGAGGACATTGGCGCAAGACTGAAAAGTATGGCGAAATATAGTAATCTTTACACTACACCTTTCGTAGAAAAGTAGAATTTATGTTAAGTTCCCAGTACTGGTTTACATGGGTAATACCGAATAGAAGATAATGGTGTTTAAGTCTATCTAAAGAATCCATATTATACAAGGTACATCAAATATAACAAATGAAATAAGAAAGCTGATATCCGTTTCAGGTTTAATCAAGAGCGCAGTTAAATTAAAAATATTTTCCAGAAATACATTATTATCCATGATATCACAAACCAAACTTTCAAAGAGATAATTTAATCCATTCCAAGGATACTTTTAATAAGATGTCGCCAAGAACGACCCCGTTATACTGCATCAGAAAAATTGCAGGAGGTTACATAAAATTTTTAAAATGCAATCGTTGCAATCTTTGTTTTCCATTCCTCTTTTCAACCAAAAAGAAGAGAGAAAATCAAATCTACAGACTAAACGAGTAAATAGTGAATACGTGTCAATCAAAGCTGAAACATTTTTCTATATTATTGTGATTGCCGATAATAAACAACGTAAAATACACCTGCAAATAAGTATGTAACTAAATAATTAGTAATTGATGCAATCTAATCAGTTTTATATTGTTGAAAGTAACACATTTTATTCTAAAATGTACTTAAATTTATATTTTTTATTAGTGCATAGCAGTTGAAATATTTAGAACAAGCTGAGTTAGGGAAATCCTATGCAAGTAATAAATGTCAGCAATTAGTGTTTATCATAATTCTAGGAATCATGGTTTTTCTCGTTAATTGCAAAAGGCAAATAAAACCCAGGAATTCGCGAATAATTACGATTAGGATTAATATCTACAGATCTATTTTTAATAATATTTTATAGATATGACGTACCATGAATATAAAAATACAAGTTACTGCAGAGATGCGAGCTTAAGGACACTAAATGTCGATGTCTGTTCCACAATTTGTTTCGTACATCGACATAAATCGACATAAAAATCGTCACTTAAATTATCGCGATGTACCCCACGCGTATTCGCAATTAAAATAAAATGAGTACATGCACTTCAAATAGGTATCCAAGTGATTAAAGTAATTTTGCGTGTGTATCGCATACTATTCTCTACTAATATCTTATCAAAAACCATAGCTTATTTAGACGTAAGAATTCACTCCTATATTGGCTGCGGAAAAAATTGCCACAGTAGTCGCTTGATGGCCAGCTTTCCTGCAGCAGTACAATATGGGTGTTAAGAAAAAAAGAGATGATCCTAGCGTTCAAAACGGACACGCCAAAATGTATCACCAAACTAATGGTAGTGTTAATGATACGTTTGTTGATCCAATGGCCGTGACATGGACCGAAAAATACAGCTCAAGCATAGAGAAAGTGTGGTCAAAAATACCCAAGTTTGTGGGAACATTTTTGGTTACCACGGCCATATGCTGTATGGGGTTAGGTATAAGCGGTGAGTATATTTTAATGCAAGTAAACTGTCTTTTGTAAGATTTACTGTATAAAATGAAGAACTGTTTTGAAAAAAGCTAGCTGCTTGAGAACAATGAAAACAGGTACTGTCCTGACTTGGCCTTGACAAAATAGCAATCAGGATGTTGAACTTGACATTTAACAGATACCATAATTATCATGAACAGGTAATTACACTCTTTTAATATCTCCAGAATTATATGTTCACTGTGTCTCTTTGACGTAATATCCTAGACATATTTTAAATAGAATTATATTTGAAATGAAGGATACTATTAAGTTTTTATATTTTTTTTATAATTCTCACTTTAAACATTCGAGAATAAAAAGAAATCGTTAAACGGTGAATTCAGGCAATGAAATATTAATTCGACGTTGTAGACTTCCACACTTGTTGCTTTCTTTTAAAGAATTTAGCTATCTGGGAGCTTCTTCTGGGCTGCTGCATGTTGTGTCGCTGCTGTGAGAAGAATTCTTTTCATTAATTCTCATTAATTCCATGTTACTCTCTTTCAAATAATCAATTATTTAAGGAGCTTACAAGAGCTGGCGACATTGATTGTTCTGATTTCATCGACGACTTCTCGCAAACAGCTGTTCCCCGATCCTTCAAAGCAGTGCTTGCGGCATGTCCAGTATAAGGAAAAAAACAAGCAACTATTTCCCTGGAAGTGTTTTGTAAACAAACAACTATTGTTGAATTCAGTTCATCTGGGAACACCCAAACAGTTGATTGTTGCTTAGTTACCGACTGAAAGAAGCATATCCAAGTTTTGTAACCTGTTACGACGTTGTATACGGATTTTGAAGTGTCTCTATCGAATTCTTCGAACAGATTAACACCTTATTGTTCATGCAAAATCAGTCTTCGAAATGTCTACGGATACCTCTTTCTCGTGGTAAGTCATATGTCGATCCTCCTCAATCATACTGCGTGCTTTTTGGAACAACGGATGATTTTAGTCGAGCTTCACGAAAAGCATCACTGACGGAAGTACAACTACAACGAAATTCAAACCAGTCTCTTCTGATGGTCCTTCATTATCAGAAGTTGGACGAAATGATTCGAGGCATCATTGCTGGAATACTAAAATCATAAAATAGATAATAAATGAAAGCCTTGAACGTGAAATTTTCATTTTTTTTCACAAAATTGCTTTTTTTAAACGTTCACTGTAAAGAAACTACTCGACCAATTTCTGTGCTCTCGTTGCCTCAACAATAACTAATATCAAATTTTACGAAAATAGTAATGTCATATCTCAGTAGCACCATCTAGTAGTCGTTTATAAAAACTTAAAACGCTTCCCTCGTGGTACTAAAAATTATTTTTGAATCGCCGCGTATACTACCTATCGTGATAATTGTTAATATTCAAATACCACTGTCATGCTATCTTGTATTAACGGAGGAAGGGACCGTGACTTTTTTTGCCATTTAGAAGTGCAATGTAATGTAATACTTCAAAAAAGTGTCCTGCTGGTCCTTGATCTTTAAACTGATTGGAGATTAAATATTTCGGATGATCCCAACAACGACGTTTGCGCCAGGTGTTTGCTCATATCTTCTCAGACATCTTTGCACATCGAAGTCATATATATATAAATGTATCCCCAATTTGTAGAATATAAACTAAATTTGCTGTCGATTTGAAAGCGAACCACATAAAGAACCCCCCAGTACAAATCCTACAAATATAACTCATTGTGAGAATGGGCGAAAGTATGATCTAAAAAGCACACACGAGTTACTCTTAAAGATGTGGGAAAGAAAGAATTTTATTTGATTTTATTCGTTGATTCGAGAATGGTAACGAGACAAAAATATTAAAATATTTTAATCCAACCAAGCTGAACAGATGTAAAGTACCCAGAGTTATCCCGAGTAGCTCCTGCGCTCAAACCGATCGCTTAAATTTTACTTCCGATAGTATTTAAATTTTTAAACCGTGATTCAAGTTACAAGAAAAAAATAATCGCAGTTAAGAGCTAATTGTAAACGTTTTAATAATTCGCTTGCCAAATTTAGAAATGTATGGGCATATGCGATTAATGATTGCATTTGGAATTGTTGACTGGTTTAAAAGTTATCCAATGGGTGAGTTTGAGTGACTTTGAGAAAAAATTGATTGGACCAACTAAAAATTGATTAACTCAACCAACCTTGTTTCTTAAATATACTCAATACTCCATATAGTTTAAAACAGCAGCATACAATTGGATCAACTTTAAAATGAATGTTCCATCAACCTATACTAGAAGGGAAAGCAAAAAAAATGCATGCTTAGATTTAAGGAAATAGATATTCTTGAAAAAGGAAAGTAAGTATATACAAACGCCGTTTGTGCAAATCCGAATGTGTGTTGTCTTAAATAAAGAAGGATGTCTTTATGGAACTCTGCGTGTATTGTGCGAAGTGAATTTTGTGGTTGATTCAAAAGTAATATATTTTGAATCGCAAGCAACACAAATATCTTTTTAATTTAACAAAAATTATTGGACCAAAGCTAGTGGGTTCTGTTAAGTTGCAAGGTAAGTTCACAATACTCCCTAGAGTGTTGAATGAACATATTTTTGGTTATGAGCACATAAATGTGCAACACTTCTTGGTTTTTTTGATGAACCAATTCCTTTCTTTTATTGAGCAGCAGTTCTACTTAATTCATTGTCATAAACCTCATCAGAGGTACATTTTAATATTGACAGTCCCCTGCACTTAAAAAGAAATTATTTAATTAATTTTAAAATTAGTTCATAATTGTATTATATGGTATGTATAAAGTTCAAGTCTCAAGAAGTTATTAAAGTAAGTACAAACCAATTTTACCTTATATTTTTTTATTGCCTTAAAGATACAAGTTGAAGTTAACATTGTAATTGAGATTAGCGGCAATTTAACTATCACTTTCCTTATTTTGTTAACGAATTATTTTTAAGAGGTACTCTCCTTGTTATATCCTTCACCAGATGAATAAAGGTACACATTTATGCTTATGCCGTAATATTACTTCAAATACGCCTATCAGGATCAAACAGTATGACGTATCGCTAACATAATCCATACTAAGATAAATATAAATATATAATAGCATTTTTTAGATAAATATCATATTTTATCATTGCAATCTCATGAGCAAAATAAATCATAAATATTATTAGAAAAACCAGTAATCTCCTGTAAGAATTATTATTGAATTTCAATAGTTTTCGTCTTCTAAAATTAACTGGAGGAGTGAATCAGCCTCGTTCAAGGTATTTCATAGAGTGACATCAAAAATTACCATGTGCAACAGGTAACAATTTGAGAATAAGCAGTGTATATTTTGAAGGCTAGTTTTGAATCCTCTTAGCAAAATCTCATCCCCTTAATTTGAATTGTTAATCCTTTATTGCATTTTATTTTCATTTCAATTTTGATATACTTCCCGGGTCAAGGTCCACATGCGTAAGCAAAATAATCTAACCGTAAACAAAAATCAATTTCTATCAAGGTACAATATTAACATCACCTGTTACTATGTAACTTCCAACATTTGTCAAGGTTAGAATTACGTCAAACTGTTCACAGACCACATTCCGCAGTTAATTTTTTCTCACACACTGATAAGAACTTTTTGGTTCGTTCTTGTTTCGTATTCTATAAACATTATCATCAATTTACTAGTATATATCATAACTTATATGATCCATATATATTAAAAAAAAAATAGAAGAAAATTCCACACGCACTTAATAACATTTTTGCTCCACAGGTGATTGGCTGCTCATCCTAGTGCATGTCATTAAGCAATATCGTGGTCATGTAGTAGATAATTTAAACGTTACTGATGTAGATGGATTGCTAGAATCTCTTAAACTAAAAGATTTTGGATATTTTTGGCTAGGGGCTTCTACTATTAGCTATACTATTTACTATGGCATTGGAGGATTTTTACATGTAAGTATTTGGAAACGAAGTAATAAAATTATTGACGCAATTTAAAATTAGATGCACATACCAAAACAAATTGATCAAAGCTTAATCCCTATCAAAACACTGCGACGTTAGATTTATTACATGTAACAACGCATAGAGCTTGGCAAGTCCTATATGTAGTCATGAACAACTGCTAATTGCTATATTAATCATGTTACTATATTTGTGGACTTAAACAAAATCAAACCTATACCTCTGATAAACATTCGAACATGTTGGCCGCATACTAAGGCAGTTACAACTTGTTAAACAAATAACTCATATTTCAGATATACCTTTGGAAAATACTAAAATATCTATCTGAAATACTTGTAGACTATATTATACATAAGAATCTATTTTCTAAAAATACTCAGTTTTATGGCAGATATGATATAATTGGAAACGGATGTCAACTGTCTTATTTCAATTCTTTGCATTGACCACTTAAATGCCGGTTAAAGGATTTGATATGCAGGCTGAGTTAAAAGAATGGAAACGCTTCCTTTGTCGTTATTATCTTAAAAAAAAAAATAAACAAAAGTTGTGCAGAAAGTTCTTATCGACATAGCTGATGCAATAGATGTTATTTTCGTTCAACTGTTTATTAGCTATGACATCAACTGTTCTCTTGTAAATAAAAACCTATCGATTTTCTTCAAATGTTTGATAGAATATAAAGCCCTCTTTATGGTAAAATAAAAATATCATGAGGTTACATAACAACCGTGTTGAGAAAATACCGTTTAAATTCTGAAACTGATACACTAACTTGGCTGTAAAACAACAGTAGTGAATTCGGATCTCTCTTGGGAATTAATGTTATTAAATAAATCGCAGACGTCCATCATCATAATTCAACACCGTAAAAATTTGGATTCTTTCACGTTCACTTAAAATCGCGATTTTTAATGCTGATAATTCTTGCACAGAATTTATAATTACTATAGTATGCGCAATAATTTAAAATGTCAACAAATACATATTTAGTATTTCTTGCTGTTTTTATAACAATGACAAAATTTCTAAATTTTTCTAAAATGCATAATAACAACAAAATAAAGTGTTTCTATACTTTTAACTCATTCAGTATAATGAATTTAGGATATGTCAAGTTTGAACTTTTTTTTTTTAATTTTGATAGACATAATCTTCAGTTCAAACATCAATATCTTTTCTTTCGCTATGTAAATAATTTTGAGGTTCATATGAATTATCTACCTGGCTATTTACCTAGATAACTATTTTCAGTTATCAATAGATATCAAAAGTACTACGAAAAAGCCTTATTTTTTTAATAGCAACTCGTATTTTTTATCATTTGTGGACATTCTGCTCTAGGCAACAAGTAAAACGTATTTTACGTATTTTAAGCATTAATTCAGTATTTTTCACAATATTTAAAGAAATTCGTAAGATCAGTCAATTTCCAAATAAAAAAACAATTGAATTTGAATATTTTGAATTTCCTATACAGGGGAAAAATTATATAGACAATATAAGAATAAGTATATTAAAATAAATAAACGTCCTATAATTTCGTTATCAATCTAAAAGTAGGTAAAACGGTTTGTTGTTCCAAATTTTTTTCCGTCTAGATACATGATGAAATCAAGGAAGAGTTAATGGAAGAAGTAAAGATTTTAATGAAGCTCGTTCCTGTTTGACAAAATTCAGGACTAAAGCAAAGAAAATAGAGAAATTTTTTTAATTTCTAGAAATAAGTGCCCCTAGGATATACAATTTCGCATTTATTTTTCAATAGTTCGCTTTAGTCGCTGGTATTTCTAATTGTACGTTTGATTATGTCATCATTTAGCTTTTAGAAGGTTACGCAAAAAATCCATAATATGCACTATGTTTCATCTAAAATAAGGAAGTAGATAGCCGTTCGCAATTTAAACAAGGTTGCCATAAAAATATTTTTATAAAATAGATCCGTCATCCATTTACAAATTTCAAAAAGAGATTTTAATTACTTTCAGAGATGAGCATATTTAGTTATAATAGCTATATAGGTAATTATACATAATTTCTTTCTTTCATTACATTAAGTTCGCTCTAATATAGTATTAGTGGTAAGATTGTTTTTTTGTTATAATCACCAGAGATACTACTTTTATTTATGTTCATTACTTTTAGTGGTATTTCTACGTCCGTCAAAGAGATAGACCTGAAGAATGGAAATGCCAACCGACGAAATTCTTGTCACCGGAACTAGAAAGACATGAAATAATATTTGGATCATTAAGCTTATTGTTAAATTCCACCACTACAGCAATGGTAGCCTGCTACGTGAGTAATGGCGGCTACAGTACTATTTATTATGATCCGTTTGAGTATCCAATCTGGTGGTTCTTCCTTCAATTCGCAGTTATCTTCCTTTATCAAGTAAAATAACAACACACTTTTCGATCTAATTGTAACAAATGTCATTTACAGGACTATGCAACATATTGGCTCCATCGTATATACCATATACCATTCTTGTATAAACATTTCCATAAATTGCACCACAAATATAAACAACCAACAGCATTTTCCGTAACTGCAATCCATCCTGTGGAGAGCACCCATATCCAACTGACGCTGATATTGCCAATATTTTTGATTCCTATTCATTGGGGTATATATATTTGTAATCTTCTAAAGTATTTAATTAATATCTAGAATTAATTTTACAGCCCCCTTCTATATAGTTGCTTTATATACCTACTATCATGGCATCATTGATCATTCAGGAATTAATTTTAAAGCGCATTGGTGGCAACCCTGGCAACCCGATGCTATATTCCATGATAACCACCATCAGTACTTCCATGTTAACTTTGCTTTCAATATTTACCTTTGGGATATTGTAAGTTCTCTTTCAAAGTCTATGAAATTATGACCTTGTTGTTCTTTTCATAGTTACATGGAACATACAGAAGAAAAGATCGAGTGTATACGGAAGATATTTATTATGGGCGCGGCAAAGAATTAACCAAAGCTAGCGCTAAAGAACTGAAAGCAGACATCGAGGAAAGAAAATCTGAAAATCCAAAAGCCTACAGAGATAATAAACTGGTATACGATTTGAGCAACGAAGATTTACAAGAACAAAACGTTGCGACAATGATAACAAAAAAGAAAAAGAAAAAACATTATTGAGATTATTTATTTCTAATTTTATAGAATATAAAATTTGAATTAAATCAATATTTTTTGATTAGAACTTAGTTAATTCAAACATAAGTTAAAAGATATATATTTTTTAGTTCATACAATAAATTATAAAGTGTTCGCTGTGTAGTAACTGTATAAATATACAAGCCTTTAAACATACATACTTCAAAAAATAGATTCGCATTACTACTTAAAACGTCTATTTATATTGGCATGTGTGCATGTGACAAATTTTAAGACAAAGCAAACGTACTGTGTTGGATTAATATTTCAAAAGAAGTTGTCCCATTGATATATTTAAAAAGAATTGTAGGAGTATTCAAATATTATACTTATTTATGTACAATTTTCTGAAATTATGCTGCTACTCTACAATCAAGCAATTATTTTTCTCTGGAATATATTATAAATCTAGGTACTTTCAGTTTTATAGACTAATCACGATAAACATTATCCCGCAGTAGTTAGTATAAACTATAGAATATTATTTAATTTATTTCTTATTTTTGATAGTTTCATTTCTAATGATCTTCAGTAAATTATATATGAATTTGGTTACGACAGTTTTCATGGAACTTTTGGTATTACGAGATTTCGCAGATCGCAATCCGAGTCTATCATGATCTTCATATGGTTTGCGCATGTGCCACTAAGATTACTATATGTGTCGCTAATATACATGACGGTAAAAATTTAGACAGAAGAAATAAAGAATAATTAGTTATTGATGTCACAAGAGACGTAAATGCTGTTTGCAGGTGGACGATGTTGTTACCTCGGAGACCGTAAAAGCACTTTCGGCCCGAATGTCATATTACATTTTTCCTGCTAGCGGCCCAAAATGTCGAAGAAAACTAAGTTTTACATACATAAGGAATTGACAAAAAAAATTATCAATTTCTGTTATGTATTAATACTTATTTCCATATAGGGACGTAAAATTCTGTTACATCCTACTATCAAGGGAGCCATGGTAAACATTATTCGTGTCTACTCTCAGAGTTGCAACGATTAGCTCACATAACCGGTGGTCGGGAAACTAAATATCTGAATTGGTTCAACTTTGTGTTTGGATGAAGTTATCCACAATTCTCCAGAAGAAAATTGTTTATATGTATCGTTAAGTATTTTCCTGGACGCACTGTATATAAAAAATACCCTTCAAATACGCGAATTAGAGTAATGTGGCAATATCAGTCAGCTGCAGGTGCCAAATCACTATAACTAATTTGGAAATGACGCAAGCACAATTGAATGAATTTTAATAAAGTCAACAGTATAATTAATTAAAACACTCGAGCAAATTACCTGTAAATGCTCTCGGCTGAACACTTTATCTTAACGCCTGATTATAATTACTTGACAGCAAATAGATTCTTTAAATCTTCTAATAAAGTACTGAGACAATATTAACTGGTAGGAAACATTTTGAAAGTGTATTGTAACAAGGCCTAGTAGTTTTTAAGGTCTTCTTTGCTTGAGATCAGTAACATGCATTCTAAAAATAAAATTATGCTAAACAGAACCGTCATCAGGTAATTTTAAACCCAAGTACTACAATTGCACTATTAAAATCTTTATCGAAATTTAGTCTAAAGCTACAGCAGGATAAGGTAACATAGAAAATTTTTCTTCTAACTTATAAAATGTAAGACACTAATTGCAGTAACTGAGAGAGATCGGTATTTTTTAAAAGCATAAGATACAATTGTGTAAGATACCCATTTGTTGGCATCCCACCTGTTATTGACACTAATCACAATAACAGGTAACACAATAAAAAATAATAAATAAATAAATTCTTAAATAGAAAACTCAAGTATATGATTTTGCACCTTTTTCCGTAACCTATTACCTTCGCGGCACGATACTTTAGTGTTGTTCAGCGTACTACCCCACAGTCCTTGCTACCTTTACTGGCCAGTGGGCTGTCCTTCAGTTCTTGTGTATACGGAGTGTGGTATTTAACGCTACCCATGCATTTCACTTTTCTTGTTATGTATTCTGAAAAATACATCAGAAAATGGCTAGAAACAATAACCAAAAAAATAATATTAATATAGCTTTCTGATAGTGTTGATGAAATAGGACTGTTTCCATCTACACGGCATCATCAACGCGACTCCGAGCCCGTTTTATCCATCTAGCACCGCTATTTGCCTCGCGATTTTAATACATCATGGTAAGTCTCTAGGAATCATTTGCATGTATAGATACCTAAGGCGCTCGTGCGCGCACCATCTCGGTTAAGCAGTCCAAGAACTCGAAAGATGGCTTGGAGAACAGTACGCGGTCTTTGACATTGCTTTCTAAGCGACAAGCTTTGTTGGGCGCCAAGAAATGCCTTGATCGACATTTCGAAGGGGAAGTGATATAAATCGCGAAACAAATAACGGTTTTAGGTGAAAACAACAAACTTAGAGCCACAGTGATAACGCCGGATGGGGAGAAACATATCCATGGGCTAGTGGTTTTTCTCTCTTTGCATTGCTTTTCCCGTGAGTGATTCCAGCTATATTATAATTACTTTTGGTTATATATTATTGTTTATAAAGGTTAAAATGTCAATAGTTTGAAGTCAAATTAACCTAACTTTATATGTTAACAACATTTCTAGTTACAATAGCTGGTACGTGTTTTTCACTAAATTTAGTTGTTGGCAGGATATCCCAACAACCAAAAATCCCCTTGGAGCTAGTTGTGGGCATGGACTGTGATATTTATATTTTCAGACGTTAACATTCAAGTAGTTGCTAATATTAGCACCTGCAATAGTCCTTAACAGTTAAATAATTAACTGAAGTAATAGGTCAAAGTAAAAGAGAAAAATATATTTATGTAAACAATACTAAAGTATCGGTGCACTCCGCACTACACAAGTTTAATTAACCATTCCGTAACAGCTGCTTTTTTCAACATTTTTAAGAGATAAATGAGTACGTGTGAACTCTTATAACTGTGAAGGCAAAATTGAAATTTTGCAGAACTGTACCGTATAGAATTAGAAGCTGAATGAATTTTTGGAAAACATTATACAGCGTGCCCGATAACTAACGAATGAAAAAAGTGTGAAAAACTTAATTATTTTTCTCTTTCTTATCGAATCGCTCTTACAAGACACAAAGAACAATTATTATTCATGATACATCTAGTGGGTACTGTAGACGATATTTAGGAAATAGTGTATTGTAACAATTTATTCAAGAACAAGAGTGTCCTCCAATCATCCATCTTTGGAGAACGCCAAGTTAGTTATGAACCAGTTACACATACACAAGGAAAATACATGTTATTAACAAGGGTCTAAATTGTTGAAATTGTAGAAGGCAATAACATAAAATGTGGTTGCGAAAAAATAGGAAATATCTTTTTTTATGTAGCGTGTCTAAAACTATTCAGCATCAATAAGTTATT
The DNA here is from genome assembly GCA_902655005.2 of Marronus borbonicus. Lineage (NCBI taxonomy): Eukaryota > Metazoa > Arthropoda > Insecta > Coleoptera > Scarabaeidae > Marronus > Marronus borbonicus. The sequence continues at coordinate 2,570,207 of LR737391.1, read as the reverse complement.
ACAATATGCATATATACATACTTAATAAAATAAGAATTGTTAACCACAGATGATTTCCCATATGGTATTTGTGAACATACAGAATAGGCCTAATTTACTACAAATAAATTTGGAATTAGGGAAAATAGCCCGAATACTAAATTTGGAGTTTAAATTTAAAATTCTTCCAGATGTTAAGGTAAAGTTCGATAATGTAAAAAAATATATCTAAAATCCTTTTTTACTTCTCACAAATGATTATTTTTATTTACACTGGAATTAATTTCAGCAATATGTCATCATCAAGAACTTATTGACTTCTTTAACATCGTGATGTGTAAGTAGATGGAATTCTAGAAGTAAAATTTAATCTTGAAATAAGTTGAAAGGACAGGTGAAATGTAACAATCGCAGCCAATTAAGTAGAAAGATTGTCACAATCTATCCGTCGTTTTAACTTAACTCAGACGAAGAAATTTTCATTCGTGTCGGCGTAACTGGCCATAGTCGCCTTAAATTCAAATATCTGGAAGCAACAAAAGTGTATGTCGTTCTGAGTCTTCATAAAAATGTCAATTAGGTGATTGAAATATTTTCCCAAGATGTAAAAATTGATATACTGAACTAACCCGCAGTATTTGAAAGTTATCCAGAATGTTATTATATTGTAGACGTTATTTTTCTCTTCTTTGAGCCCTTAAGTAAATGGTAAAAACATGAAATATCGTTTAAGCTCTCTTCTTTATAAAAATACGTAAATATAAGTTGAGAACAAATATCGATAAATCTAGTAAGACAAACTTCTTGAGAATATATACTAGAACTAACTAGAGGTGCTTCTGCATATATCTTGTTTTAGCAAAATCTTTTGGAAAGTACTTTTATTTCATTTGTTTCGCATCCAACACAATTTCCAAGCGATAAAAGTTAATATTAATAATCATGAAACTGCTCATCACTTTTTTATTAATGATGAATTTATTTTATGTTCAACACATTATGTAGGTGTCAAATCGGCATACTTATTGTTAGTGGCGCTAAAAATAAAGTTGATGTGGCATATGGGTTTAATATTTTTTTTACAGTTTAGAAACATGTTGCTTTTAAAAAGTTTACGACATGCAAACAAGGGCTTGTAAAGGTTTTTTTTTATCCTTTTTCAAAGAGTCTGAAATGCACATTTTTCAATTCAGGTATCCTTCTTTTGTGGCAATTTAAATAATCCTTATTTATTTGTGTTATATTGCTGATTATGTTGGTTAATAGTGATGGAAAATGAGAAGTACTGATAATATCAGTTCCTAACCATGTCATTGTGCAAGCTCATATTTTATTATAAAGATTTAGTACATATTGTCAGATAGAACAAAAGCTTCTATTATTGGCTAATTTTCAAAGAAAAAAAAATACTTATAACCTTTATCAAAAATAAGCTTACCGCGAAGCAATTCAAAAACGTTAACACGAGACAAAAAGGACCTTAAGATGCGATTTACAGATGGTGTTCACTAAAAATAGAAACGTCAAAACTTTAGATTTGTTAACTAAGTTTTTGGCAACGTAATAAGTGCTTTTGTCAACTTAACACGATCTATTATTTTGCGCGTCACATAAATTTAAAAATAACTGTTAATTTCGACCATCATCGTACAATACTAAAATGCCGATCGTGTGTACAGCGGCATCTGTATATCTAATGTTTGTTTTTATTTACCGCGAAATGGTTATTTTTAAATAGCCCCAAAAACGACGCAGAGGGCCACGTTGCGCGTATATAGAGAAACAAACACCTTTGTTAACAAACTGTCAGTATAAAGCATTTTGTTTTCAACACAACTCGTCTAGGATAATCTCGAAAGGAAGACTGTGCTGTGAAAAAGCATTGGCGAAAAAATACTTGTATAATTAACGATTAAGTTAACGGCAAGTGTTGATGGAGATAGATTCATTAACCTAATTGAAAATATTTTTGACTGAGTGTCTTAAGATTATTGTGAATGTGAAGGACGTGTAACACACGATTCTCTTCAAACAAATTTCTTTTGGATTGTACAAATAACTAGTCGATCATTTATAATTGTTTCACTTCCTACGATAGAACACATGTGTGGGTACTGGCAGTAACCAGCTGAGAACGCCTAACATACGCGATTCAAGCTCCAAATAGCCGTCAACTCTGTTCGAATCCTCGCCTCTAAGGAGTGCCGACGGTCCAAACGTTGATCCCGATAGCACATAGAGGCGCTGTTAAATTTACTTCGCGCGGCGTGTCTAAATAGCGTACCGAACGGACATGAGTTTCGTGAAGAGTCTCTTCGGCAAGATGAGTGGCGTTGACACGAAGGAAGAGGACTTGGACGACGACGAGGACGATCTCAGCGAAGAAACCTCGACGGAATCGTCGGACACCGGATTTTTCGCCTCCAGCGGTGAGATACATCCCTCGTCGCAAGTGCTAGACGCGGATTGTTCGACGATTTCGAATTTCTTCGGCTACTGGTGAGTTTTTGACGTGCATATGCGTGCAAGCCTTGAACGAAAGGATTCAAACCGTTCTAAATGTATTACATGACGCTCGTATTAATAGACACATGTTGGACGCTTATCTGATGAACTAATTTACGACATGTACATTTAGTTCGTTAAAAAACAAATCGTAAAATTTCGGGAAGAACCATGACGAAGTCAAAATACTGGTGACGTTCATTTTAGCGCTATTCACTTACGAAAATGTATTTCTCTAAATCATACGTAAAATATATAGGCAATGCTTTTATGGCAGAAGTTATCGGTTCAAGGAATAACACCTGCTGATTCTCCCCTCTGCCTGCTTTCCCTTTTATATTAAACCTTCAAACTTGTATGTATGTAAAGTACTGCATCAAAAGGACTGACAAGTTAGATTGAGTGCATGCATTATATTTTTACAACAATACCAGTTTCCTTATGTTACTACTTACTAATGCAAGGTGTTTAATTTTATGTATCAATTAATTAATTCATATACGCTATTTTTATGCTCACTCATATTTTTATACTCACCTCATAAGTACTTGCGAATAGATTGAAATTATTGATGTGCTCGACTTCTGTTAAATTTTCCAAACAATTAGTGATTTAATTGAGTACGCTCTAGAATAGATACAATTTGTTCTTGTTTTTACTTTCCAATTAGCAACTTTTTCTTATTGAGTTAATACTCACACTATATTTTACTAAAGAGAAACCGTAAAAATGTAAAAAAAAATAAAACTTACAACGCATCAGTTTTAACACCTTCGTGTATATTACAATCGATCAATCTTGTACATCCTCTAAAATAAACTATCTAATTATTTCTAATCAAAACATTACTTGTCTGTAAGTATTAGCTTCCAAATATTTTAAATTCTTTGAAAAATAACACACAGAATAGTTAAATTGGAATATCATTTATAAATATTTAAAACAATAAGTGAATAGCAAAAGAAAGCCGTGTTGAAATAAATCTTAATACAATAAAAGGATGGCCGTAATAAATCATCATTAGAGAAACCAATTAAGTTACTTACCTGCTTGGATAGAAATTGAACTCATAAATTCTAACATTACTGTATCTTGTCCTAATAGCAAACATAAAGAGTAACAATAAGTATAATAATAACAAATTTCTATGTATAATAAAGCTAGTAAGTAAAATACTGTATGATTGCAAAGTTAATTTACAATTCTTAAGTATTTATTGTACTTTACAATGTCAACTAGCTTTATTCAAAACGGGTAGACACCGCATACATTTAAGGATAAAAATGGTCTAAGAACTTCTGTAACTACCAGGCTAACCACATTCTTGTTTTCTAATCTCGAAATTGACTCGCCATTAGCTTCATTCTACTATCAAAAAGTCCATAGCTCCACGTTTGGATGGAGACTAATTTGGTGATTTAAAGCCTCCTTTTAATCGTCCCGAATCATTTCGACATATTTACCTGTGATGTATTTCACGTGCAACAAACTGCAGGGTCGATATTGATGCCATTCTGGTAGGTACGCCCATAAGAGTCATTATATAAAATATTGCGTGAATGCACATCTAAAGAAGGAAATAAAAAAGTGAGGTGAAATTTTGTATTAAGTTAAAATGCGGTTTATGAAAATGAACCATTTGTTAATGCAAAGATCGAAAATACAGTGAGTATCACTGGTGAATACTGTGATGAGTTGATTGAACGTTCTGTATCTTCATTCGGACAGCATGGATTTGAAAAGTAACTAGTTCCAGCAAGATCACTTCTCTTATGCGTCTGCCCATAACACTTACAATAAATAATAATAAACATGGATGTTTTGCAGTTATCAAATTTTTTATATTAACAGCTATTAAATAAAAAACAATTATTATTAAGAGCAAGACTGCGCCCCTTATTTCTAGAAGATTGCATTATATAACTATTATATACATAGAGTATTTAATATATCTAAATCAACAGGAGTGAGCGCCAAATTTCCAAGATGTTCTTGTGACGTTCATGTTTTTAGATAATTGGAATGATTATTCGGCATCAGCCACAGAGACAAGGCATAGTTAACAAACTGTGCAGTAAAGTATAGTAGTGTTCGGAAATGCTTAAATTAAACTGTTTTTATTGATATAGGTTAACGTCTCGTTTGGAGATGACGCGATGTCTGAGCCAGAATTTTGCAAAGAATGTAATTCATGCAATAATTCAAGACCGTTTATATCGCGTTGTTTTTTTGTTTGTTAATATAGTTCCATGTTCGATGCATAATTTTAACTGCTCTGTTTCTGAGTATTGAGAAAATTATGAAATTATTTTAAAATGATAGGCCGCCAAAATCCTTAAGTCCCTCGAAGGCGCGGCCCTCATTATAGGCGACCCATAAAGGTGCCAGCAGGAGTTCGCACTAACATATTCCAAGTAGATTTTTGTTTTAGCTTTGTGCTAGAAAAAGAACCTCCGATGTGCACACACAACCTAAGGCAGTTAGTACTTAAAAGGGAATTGAAGGAAATAAATGCCAATAAGCTGGCCAAAAAAACAGCGAATATCATTGTTCCACTTTTTTGCTATGGTCTACAAAAAACGCACTTGTAATAGAAACTTAGAAAATGGAAAGAATATCAAAAGCCAAAACGCATCTAAACGAAGTCAGGTGAAAGGTTCGTCAAAGATAGCAAAGATAATCTATCGGGATCTTAGAATACTGGTTGCATTGACAGATCATGCAGCCTTAAAATATCGCTTGTAGAATCTAGGAAAAGTTGAAGATCAAGTTGTTACCTATACCAAAATGATCTGGAGACGGCAGAACACACGCATTGTCATGAGTTACACACGATATTCAAATCTCAAAGATCATTAAGAGCCTCTAATTGTTCTAAAGCACACACAAGAAAATTTAATTTTCAAGTCTTTTATGACTTTAGGAAAAGTTGATGAAAATGTACCGTTTAATTATAAAATATAAATATTGTTCATTAACAGTATCCTTTTTTCCTGTAAATAAAATGTTAGGCTAAACCTTGAAAATTACAACAAATTATAATTAAATCTTAAACTTTTCTCAAATTTTGCGCTTCCCTGTATAACTTCATTATTAAATTTCATATATGTACATTCTTTAATATCGTTAGCTTATAACGTGCACTCACAAAATATAAACTTCCTGTCGTTAGAACAGCGTAATTAATAGTATCGATATATTTATCGCCCCACGCGATTTTCACATAGAGTAAAAACAGCTTTTTGGTCTAGAAGTAAATACAGGGGTTTCTTCTGTAGCGGTAGATCTACGTCTTAATGACGATCTGTCCGTTGACCCGCTCTCTCGAAATAGTCTAGATCTATCCATCTTATTGGTCACGAGGAGGAATGGAAGTCTATTTATTCCTTTGATGTCACCCCAAAAGAATAAAACGAGCAAAATTGTGCATACTATCGTGCAGTACGTAGGTATACAGTAACTTGTGTATGTAAGTGCAAGAATAGCGTAGATTCGCCAACAACTACAACAGAGTATGTAACTACCGCCATCGCCACTTGCGACGACGTGCCACACGTTTATAGAAAGCGAAACCTTATGCCTAGGAATTATTTGCGTTTAAATATAAATTTAACCATACGCATTCAAACCGGGTTTCCTACGAGACCAATAAATCTAATCTTTTTGCGTTCGATTCCGAAATAAAATTAAAAAATCAGCCAACATTGTTCTACGTATCTTTTTTACTATTGAAACGTTAATAGATTACATACTCGTGTTCACGATGTTCGACGAAATAACTCGTCTGTTTTTTATTTTTTGAATACTGTGAAATTGAAAATAGAACACCGATAAATCCACCAAGTTTTGAACCAACATTTGAACATTGGTAATAGCACTTCGGAGATGGTAAGAATATCTGGATTTAGATGATGTTTAATTTCCATATACATTGCATTCCGCCCAAAGTCCATACATATTGTGCAGCATACTTAATTTTATTGCAATGTTTGAAATTTTACTGATTTCCACGTCCCATTTTAGAATATAACGACTAAGCTCTCTTAAGTCATGCAATTTCTAAAAAAAATTCAATTCAAAGGAATAATGTGGATAAATCAAGAAAACCCAAAGTTGAAAATTGAGCACTGGGAATATTGAAAAAAAACAGCGAAATAGAACAAACCCTTACTGTGGTCTCCAAAACGCCACTTAAAACAAGAAATTAAACAATGAGAGAAAAATCCAAAAATCCTGATCATACATACCAGGACAAAATCAGGCATAAGTGTTCATACTCGCCAACAACAGTGGAGATCTTTCGGCAAAGAGAATCTCACAAATTATTAGCAGCTCTAACATAAACTAGAAGCAACCTCCAAGTATTACAATTCGTATATATTACAATTCGTATAGAGGCACTATTACAATAGCAACAAACTTATTCAATTCTCTAGCTTTTTGTTTCTATTTGTATTTGAGAGAATCTAAAAATTTAAAGAGTTTAGAGTAAAATTTGAAGAGTTATACACAAATATCACTTTGGTTCAAGTCTTATTAGACTCGGAAAAAAATGGATTTTATGTAAATTAATTTTCCTGTATCACTCATTCAACATGATCTAGAAAGTCGCGAAAATTGAATATTGCGCAAATTCTTTTTCCCCAAAGAATCAAAGGTTGTGTGAATGGGGCGCATGGAGGTAAAAAATTTAAGAAAAGAAGAAAAGACGGTTTCAAATGAAAAAGAAAGGGTAATGGCTACGCTTTTTTAGGATTGTAAAAGCGCTTGTCCTATAGACAATCAACGTGACGTATTTTACACAAGATACAACAAGAGAGAAAAAACGCGAGAATCTGGCAGGCACCCATGCGCACTTTTGTAAGTGTGGCTTTGAATAAATCGACCATCCTCCGTATAGCTGTGTGTGCGAGTGACTTACCTGTTTGAAAATCTGAGAAAGCACCTTCATGGGCGCTGTTTCGATGATGACGAAGAGATAAAGTCTGCTGTTCGGACACATTTTGACAAAAAGAGAGAATATTATATATTTTTTGAGATATTGAATTGTAGCTGAAACGTTGTAGTGCATCAATTTCAGAGAGACTCTATTGAAAAACAAAATCTAATTGTGAGTCTGTGCTTTCTGTTTCTTTCATAGTCAGGTCAGGAATTTTTGGAGATACCCTCTTATCTTGTGAAAAGTAAAATATATTTGATTAGTTTTGCTACTAGTACATTGAACTGTACTTCTTTTATAATATAGTACATTGAAATGTTACAATGAAATATAAAGTTTAGAAGTTCGATTTATTTTCGGTAATCCACTTACATAAATTTTGAAAAGCTACTTGCAGCGGTAAGCCCCCACGTACGTGGTGTGTCGGTATACTGTTCATTAAAAATCCCTCACACTACCTTTCTTCTTCTAGATGTTCCAGGTCCTTTTTGATTAATTATCTGATGTCTTCAACTCCTCTTTCTATCTCCTTAGTTCAACTTTTTCTTCTTCTTTGCGTCTAAATGCTTCTAAACTTTGTTTGTTTGTATTTGATGATCAAAAATAGTTGTATTGAATGTATTTGTTTTAAACTTAATTTCAATTTTAAAGGTAAATTTTTAAATATAACTTGTGACCTAGATTATTCCTTATAAATTAATAACAATGGACTCTAACAAAAACAAAGAATCAATAATATAAATTATTAAAATGCCAGAATTCGAATAGTAATAAAAGATAATTCAGATTCGGTAAATACAAAATGAATTTCAATGTTAATTAAACACTCAAAATATATTTGTTTAAATTAATAGTATTCACTCCAATATCCCAGTACAATATATAATATTCGAGATAAATTACAAATTTTCCGGTTATAAATTACAATATGATATTATCATAAAAATAATATCAATTGTTATCTCCAAATAGGAATTCGGAAATAGGTACGAATGTCCTTATAAATTACGAGGGCACATGACCGTATCAAGTGCGCGACTCCTTTTGTGCGGGTAATATACAGCGTGGATGAAAGATAATTTCTTTTTCTGAGCAACTTAGAGAAAAGGTTCTCAAATAAAAAATATTCGGATACAAATACTGCATAACATTAAGTTATATTCAAGTATACATGGTGTTTAATTTCCGTTACGTACGATACAAGGTTTTTTCAATAGAATATCCTGTATACTATTACAATATTAGATGCCTCTTTTTAATTCATGGCATTACTCCCTATACCTATCCATCTTAGTTTTTGAGATAATTGACATAATTTCAAATGTTTGCGAAATGTTGCTGTTTCTTTAAGCTTTTGGCAAGACATCAAATATTTTATCAACCAGATTCTACAAGAAGGTTATTAACATCGTTGCCAAGTTTGATTCAAGTCGTTTCAATTTGTTTAAACGGAACATCCTGTATATTTTTACAAAGCTCTTCTAGAATCTCTTTGTAAACATTTTCCTGCACCTAAAAACGTATAGTACTCGACGAAATACTATAAACTTTTGTATCGCCAAAGCTAATCGCTAAAGTAACTGTGTAAATGTTATAACTTTTGGTACAATTTCATCGTCGACTCGAAGTAACCATCATTATCCTACATGCACTCTCTAGTAACTAAGCCTGCAGAAATAAATTGCGCTTCACGAAATTAGCAGAGACTAGACAGACTCATGTTTATTCGTCTCATGAGAATGGCTACTGGTTTCCCCGAGAGAAAGTGTACTCGTTTCTGCAGGCTTACTAGTAACTTAACCAGCATATATAAAGAATAACAACTTAAGATGAGTAAGCAAATGTTAATTAGCGTTGAACATAAAAGGATAGATTTATTTAACACTCCACAATAAGTTGTTTCCAGCATATACACTGGCTGCGATTAAGAATGCACCATCCCTAAATTGTTGGAGTATTTCTTTAAAACTTTATAAATTTCTGAAGAACAACTTAAACGATATTGCATTGATCTAGCTTGTTTTCCAACATTTACAAGAGTCAGATGTTCCGCATTGTTTTCGCAGGAACACCTTTTACAATCCAATAGTTGCAATCCAAATGTACATTTAATGAGCAAAATGCGTGCAGTATATTTCAAGCAATTGTGAGCGATTGCTTGAAGAGAACGTGCACCTTATAGTTTCCGGGAAATTGTGCGTAGACTTAATCGTAATCACTCGACTGTATTACGGCGTTGGAATCTGTGGATTTAAAATCAAGATAAAGCTCATAGAGACGCACCCAGAAGGACCACCCTCGAGAACATTTTCTTTTGAAGCATTTGATTGTGCAACACCGGTTTTAGTTGGTAAGATATTTAGCGCAACAGTGGTGGAACGCTATCAGTCGTAGAACATCATTAAGTACAGTTTACGGACGAATAATGCGTATGAGGTTCCGTAGCCACCGCCCTTTATTGCTATTACTTTCAACACCTGAGCATAGATGCGCTAGACGAACCTCATTTACTTCGCTTTTGTTGAATTGTCTTTCATTTACATGTTTACAAGTAATATAAGCATTTTTGATAGTAATAAACATTGTTTTGCAAAATGTTGTTGACGGTGCCTTTTTAATAGCGGCCAGTGTAGAACAATAATATACTGAAAAAAAGTCGTAGTTTAGTTCAACAGAAACATTTATGAAAGAGCTTCCTGCATGAATTCCTTGGCAATGGATAACATGGACGGCACACAAAATAATACTCCCGAGATGTTAGTAGATGTTCAACAAAATACAAGGAATCGCGTTACAGTTTGTATAAAGCAAAATTGTGTTCTCTTCGAATTATGTGGAATTTATTTTTCTTATTAACTATTCTGGTTAACTAAAAAAAATTCTTTATTATAAATATAAGACTTTATGAAATATTTTCTATCTAAGAATATATCTACATCTAATGTATATAAATTCTAAAGTAATAAAACAACAACAAATAATTTATTCATTGTAACCCCCACCTACTTCCATCCACTTTTCGACACTATACCTAATTTCTCTGCAAAACGTTCCTAAATGTTCTTATATCAATCTCACTAATTACTGTTCATATTTTATCTTTTAATGGTCCCAAATTCGCATAAAAATTATTATTTTCGTACACTCTTTGTTTAACGTTCCCCAAAAATAAAAATCCATCGGCGTTAAATCGGGCGAGCGAGCTGGCCAATGAATAGGTCCAAAACGACCGATCCATCTTTCAGAAAAGTGGTCATCAAGCCAGTTTCTAATTAAATTAGTTGAATGCGCATCCATCCTGCTGAAAGTAGACCGCATCTCTGTTAATATCCTTTAGCGATGGTAAAACAAAGTTTTATAACATATCCATATAATCGTGTTGATTTAAATTAATAAATAATTTTATTGCATAAAATTTCACACCACACATTTACTTCCATAACGTTGGTTTTTCCGATTAATACGAAAATTTTGATTCTCTTCTGCCAAATATCTGCAATTTTGGATTGACACATAACCATTAGTGGTAAAAGTAACTTCATCCGAAAACAAAATTTGATGATGGAAAAATTGATCCTCCATAACATTTTCTCCAACCCACGTACTAAATTCTAATCTAAACGCATCGTCCCGGGATTCCAGAGTATGAATAAATTTGGAATTGAATGGATGAATCTTGTTTTCCTTAAAGACTTTTTGCAGTAAGCTCTTGCTTACACCCAACTTCGCCGCTCTCTTACGTAGTGATTTTTTTTTGATCTTCTAATACAGATCCCATAGCTAGAACAGTTAATGCATCATATTCATTCTATTGTTTCTTTGTTTTCATCTTTTTAGCAACAGAGCCACTTTCGTCAAATTTCTTAACAAGCTTTTTCTAAGAATTAATAGGGGTATTAATGCCGGGGAATTTAACGTTAAATTTGTTGATTGCTGTTCGATATGAAACATCACCAATTCCACAACACTTACTCGAATAAATTCGTTGTTGTAATGTTAGCATAATTGTGATCGTTCGTGATTGCAAATGTTGTGTCACTTAAATTTGAAACAGACAAATAATTAAATGTCAACAGGATTTCAAGGCAATACGATTATCAACAATAATTTGAACTTGAAAGTAAGCAAACGCCTTTTCAACATTTATACGCATACAGAAAGTAATCAGTGCATTTTAATATGTTTTGTAATGGTTTTAAGGCAAGCAAAAACTTTCGTAAAGAATAACTTTTTTTCATAAACTGTGGAATAAAAAAGTTTTTCCCCTTGTGCACCAAATCCGTGGACACAGTGTATTGTCTCAAAAACTATGATAAGTAGATACAGGGAATATTGATGGAAGTTGACATGAATTGAAGAGAAGCATATAAAATGGTAGCAAACCTATATCGTGCACAGTGGAGACTGAACAACATATATACCTGGATATAATTTTATGTTGTGTTTTATGTTTGTCTTGGAATATTTTTTGTTTCAAAATCATTTCTCTTAATTGCGCAGTAATGGAATTATCGTCAATTTACGCACTAGGTGGACACGCTGAAATATAAAATGAAAATACTCGTTGATATAAAAGTATATTACTTCTCTGTACTTGTCTGAAAACTGCAAAAATTATTGTCAAATAACACTTTTTGAACGACTTTAAAATTAACAATTACAATCTACACCTTCACTCACAATAAAAAATTGTGCACATTTAAACTTGGACGAAACGCAATAAACCTGTAAGAAGGCGAGCCTTATGTACACTGCCCATACTGCTTCGTCGCTTGCCGGCCGTCCAAATATACTTTTGCGCCATCATATCTTTCCCTAGAACAACGCATGGCAGCATCCTTACAACTAATGTTTGTCAAATTATTAATTATTTCTAGTCGACGATAATAAATTAATGGCTCTAATCAATAGAACTTTTTTGGATAATTCTAACTCCTTCAGAAATACAGGTGAAAGAAGGCATAGCTTCTAAAGGGAAGAAACTATCACAAACGCTATGCATACGAGGAATTAATTACTTGGATTAAGATTATTAATTGTATGGTCACATATGAGCAAACATATCATTAGATTATCTTTGCTAATATAATATACAAATTATCGTGTGTATAACCTTTATGAGGGTTTCTTTTCTTTAGAAGCTATATCTTCTCTCACATGTATTTCTGAAAGAGTTAGAATTATCCAAAAAAGTTCTATTGATTAAAACCATTAATTTAATTTGAGTGTAAGGTACTATTAGCAGAAGTAGTATTCTTAAATATAAAAGTTTTACAAGAAGCGTATGGTATTCTTAAATTAACTAAAAATATATCTTAAACGGAACTTATATTTTTTAAATTGCTAGCGAACTAGAACGTGCTGATAAAAGTTCAAGTCTTCCACAAGTCATTCAACAGGTCAGTAATTCAGGTCAATGTCTATCAGATAATTATACGGTAAATTTTTAATTTAAATTAGAAGTCCTACGAAATTCAGTGGTAAGGATCATAGTTCCATGGCATTCTTAATGGATTTAAAACGTTTTGTTTCTTTAAAATTCAATTTCCCGGAGTTGTTCGTCATAATATTATCATTGCTAATCAAGGATTTGGTTCGATATTATCGAAAATTCTTTCAAACGTTTGAATCATTATTTTTTAACAAATATTAAGGCGGAAACGCCCAAAGCAAAATACGAGCCGACCTCTTCGCAGGCAAACATGATCCCTCGAAGTGCGCCTCAAAAGAAAAATATTTCACTAAGAAGTGAATCCCCAAAGATTGATGAAACGGATTTTGAATAAATAAGGTTACTCGTCATTTAAATTTATAGTAGTTCTGTGTTAGTGTGGGAATGTTTCTCCTTTGCAGAGACGGGAGATTTATGCAGAGTGCAGGGTGTAATGAGGAAGGAAAATTATTTTGCAATACTCCAGAATCATGCAGTGCCATCAGGCTTGCGTATAATAGGCCGTAACTTTACATTTATGCATGACAATGACCCAAAACATACTGCGTTAGTGTGTAAGAACTATCTAAAGGAGCAAGAAGCCTTTAGATAGTTCCTAGTAGAGAAGAGAAGAAACAGCACACCCTGAAAGTAATGACATGGCCCCCACAAAGCCCAGATTTGAACCCTATAGAGTTGTTGTGGGATGAACTGGACAGGAGGATCCGAAAAATATGCCCAACTTCACAAGAACATTTACGGAATATTCTGCAACATGAATGGATTAATATTCCACAATCCGTTTTAACAAAATTTATCGAAAGAATGCCTAAAATAGTTCGAGCGGCGATTAACAGCAAAGGAAGTTTTTTCGATGAAAAAAAAATATAATGTTCAGTATGTTATATTAGGCCAGAATAACTTTTTATTTATTTATTTTTGTCGTTTTTACCTGTACATACAATAAAATTGCATTTTGTTTTTAGTTTCGTTTGTTTCTCTAACCTTTTCATGTTTTTTACTAACCAACCGAACTTCTCTGAACGGCAGTGTATATCCTTACCAGTATACCTTGAATTGAACATAGGAATCATGAGAACACGTTTTTATGTGTGTAGGCTAATTACTTCTGAATACGCTTTTTAAAGTAAACAACCGTAACTCTGTGTACTCCAGCACCGCAGAAGCGGATAGACGCTGTGAACGACCAGAACAAAATTGCTTAAACTTGTTTAAAATCGACAAGGTTAGCAAACGTTGAAAGTATCGGCACAATCTGCAACGCACAAAATACAAGAAAGTGTTTAGGAAACTCATAAATGTTACGAATATCCCAAACATAAGTTTCGAATAGTTAATAGTTGCTATGCTACCCCATAGTCTCTGCTATTGTTAGCAATAATTATGTCTTATTGGATCAAAATTGAAGAAAAGTTTTCGGATATACCTGCAACTCTGTACAAATATAAAAAATTACATATTAAATGCTTTAACGCAATCGTAAATAATTATTACCTATTTTATATCTACGATTTTAACCGTTGCTTTAGAACTCCCACAGACTATTTTAAATTTTCAAATAGGATATTATACTTCAGTATCAACAGCGCCTTCTCTGTTCCCAACCGCAAAGCTAACAAAATTGTATATTTTTGAAAAGAGAAAAAGCAGATGATGCACAATACATACTGTAATTCAAAACAAACCAAAAATATTTTTTTGCTGTACGTAAATGCAAAATTTCGTTTTAATTTCACTTTTACTGGCTCCAATACAGGGTATCGTCGACAAATGTTCTACAATTACGATTGCGTGCAATAATTTGTATTGACATATCAAAATATACAAACCAGCACGTGTACACGCCTACGCAATGTGTATTCAACCTTGTTGAGTTCTACCGATACCTAGTAAATGCCTTTTTAGAATTGATGTATGCTGTTGGCATGATAGCAAGTGACGTATTTACGATTTATACTGAAAAATTTGACCGAAACGTAAATGAAGATGCGTTTAACACTTCTATCTATAGCCTTAGTTATTCGCCAGTATAGAGATTCTAGAAAAGAATGTTGTTTTTTTACGGGGGTGTAGCTTATTTGAATCAGTAAAAATTCAGTGTTTAGGTCACACATCTGAAAGTCATACGTAGAACCAACTGAGGCTTGTGATTTTCTTTATAAATTCGCGTTATTTGTAACTTTTAAAAAGAATTCTAGAAGAATAACGCATATGTACTGTAACGCGTATGTTTGTCGTATCCTAACAAAAAATTAATCAAAAACACTTACGTCAAATTCGCGGACACATTATGCAAATATTTCCACTACCTCCACTTTACCACACTACCAGTACTGCAAACATGCATAGTCAATGTACAGTATGATTTCAGAGTTAAAAGCCTAATCTTTCGACTGAGCTTGCAGTTCTAACCAGATCAGGTTTCCTGTCACTTTTATTGGTTTATCTGTTTTCATCTGGACTTCATTTCTAGTTTAATTCTGGTTATATGCTTTGAAAGATTTGACTGCACCGGTATGGTGAATTGTCAAATTTTATGTTGCAATTATTTCAGACGAATCATTCAATAAAGTAGCATTCACATTGGGTAGTGCGATATTAGCATAAGAATTAGTGCGAAATTATAATATTTTTTGTGTAATCCGCGGAATTACATGCAAACGTTATGTAGTAAACTTATTAATGGTTTGAGCTATAATCATGACACACGTATTCAGAAACAAATGCCGAAAATAATTTGAAAGTTTAACGTGTAAATGCTTTCGCGCTGCCCCGTGTGAACTCTACTACTGCAGGCAGTACACCTCAATTCTTACACCAACTTTGCACTACCTTATGTGAACACAACCTAACTGTTCTAAGCTCAAGATAACTTCTTGATGTGTTTGCCAGAGTTTCTTTACTTTGCAATATCTTTCGGTTTTTTTTATAAAGGAACTTCGGTTCGAGTATAGCCCTTGATACAGGTATTATCGCTTTTTTTTTCTATCCATCAATAACTCAACTTATTCTACATTTTGCTCTCCTAGTGATACACACTTTTCAACGACTGCTCTAGATAAATGGTATCTCCAGTTATGTCCGCTACAGCTTTCGTAATTTTCTGTCTTGAAATATGTTCATCTTGAAAATCAAACGTTTCAGATATCCCCATAAAAAAACCTAATGAAGTAATATCTCGAATGCGAGGAGACCGTCTTATTCTTTCTAAAATACGAAGTATAAATATTTATAAGTATGTATAATTAGGTCCATCCGGGGCATCTCTAATCGGTGGTCGACGTTAATGTTCGCTTCGCCCAGTCGGCGACAAACAAAATTGTAGTGTCGTCACATATTTTACTATACGTTGACTATATATTTCTCTATGTACTTCATACAATCCTGGCGTGCCGCCCGAAAGTTGCAACCCTACTTAAGGATAGGCCAATTGTTTATAGCGAGTATCCTATTTAAACTTTCGAAATACTAAGTCAGAATTAAGAGCATCTGCTAACCTTTGCTTTTTTTGTTTTGATGTAAACATGAAATAACGGTAAATAAGAATGCGTATCAGAATTCTCATTGCTAACCTAGGTCCTGTGGTTTTTATTAATAAACCTAGGAATTCGGACTTGGTCAGTTTCAACTTCTAAAATTTTGTGTACAAATAGGAAATAATTAAATCGTTCTGGCCCAAAAACCATTCCAAAGAATTCCTTCTTAATCTGATTGTAGCTTATACTAATTCGCCGAGACATTCACTGTTTTCCTCCAAACATGCCAATACTCTTATTCACCAACGAATATTGTGCAGTTAGTAGAAAGACGGTTATTTTAATGCTGTTCAATTATCAGGTTCAGAAGAAAATTTCCTTCTACTTTTAATACTAAAAAATGAGAGATGGAAAAAGAAAAAATTGTAAACGATGATAAATTAAAAGATTTTGACAATAAAAATGAGTAAAATATGTGTGAAATGTATAAACTATAGTACGTATATACAAAACACACCTTCTAAAATATAGTTAACCTAAACAAATTCGCAGCTTGTGTACTCTCGAAACAATCCAGGGACTAGAGACCAGCAAAAGACGGTAGCAACTACTCAGTAGCTTGTAGGAAAACAACCAAATTTAGAAGAGATTGTACAAGCCGCAGCGAATTAGTAGCAGCTACCCGGTCGCGGCTGCTAGCGACCAATTGGAAGACACTCACCTTAAGTGAGTTGTACCCTTTAACTTCTTCTCTCGTTTCATAAACCACCACCTGATTTGTAAATATTTTCACATGATCTTACCTAAATGTGCCAACATTAAGTGAAGATATGTTTTTTTACTTATCAATAACAAGTTGCGTTCATTCTCTCTTATGAAATCATCAGTAATATGTATCCAAACGCTAAACGAAGATTAGAGATCTTTAAAAGCAAACATATTCAGTAAGTTGGTAATTTGTCCAAATCGTTTATACTTAAAGTTATTTAAGCACATCCACGCGTTTCAATAAAACTAATACTCTAAAACCGTTGTAAAATTTCCCTTTGATCTTCAATATTTAAATTAATCAAAGTATCCCTTTTAACATTACTGTTATTAACGTTTTGTGAAACAATGATGGAACAATGTTGCACATTATAATTGCCTATAAATTTAGTCAGCTTAGTAAATACCGTCAAGTTTATTTCTTGGTTTCATGTTTACATCGTATACGTAGTCTATTTTCAATTTGAATGTATCTAGAACGCTTTTCAGTATATTTACCTCGGCGGATCTGGTCCTATGCCTACGCACATGGCACCTGTTCCGCAATAGTTTCACAAATCAAACTTCTACGAACTTTAAGTAAATATACCCTAATTTCTTCTCGTATTGTTTAAACAACAATTTGTTTCCTGAAAACTAAAGGGACCAATTCAAGTATTCTACTCCTTTCAAGTTTATTGCAATTGCTGTAAATGGTAGCATACACACGAAATTTTATGTTATTTGATATATTTCTGTCAACAAGATATATATGTACTGTACCATTTCTAAGTTGTAACATTGGCCAAAAGCTTATCGTTCTTAATCCAAAATGCAAACAGCAATATGACATATACAACTCATAAAATATTGAAACGCCTTAATATAAAAAAGGATTTCAAACGAAGTTTAACCGTATAAAGAAGCTCGTAGATGGTACCATTGTTGTCCCCATAAAGAGAGTCGCAAAGTAAGGTAAACTTTTTTTTCAAATGAAACGTACTTTTTTCATAGCGTTCTTAAAAAGCAGTAAATTGCGTGTAAAACGACACTAAAACGCATATGACCAGAAATAAATGTTAGATGAAATATATTGAAAAGAAAAAAAATAAACAGTGTTCAAAGGAGACGGTACCTAAAAGCACCCGAAATTTGAATCACATGCATAAACGAATTCAGTTGCAATCAAAAAGGACGCATCCAGGGACGGCGCTTTGGATCAAGCAGAAGGACCGTTTATCCTTAAGGCCGCAAGGACGCGCGCCCTACTGCCTGCTGCTTGTAGTCACATTAATGCCTGCATGGCATTTGCTTTACTTGGTACTCGATCGAGTACGTACAATATTTGTATAAGCATTTGCTTTGTTGAATAAATAACTTTCTTCATTCGAAATAAATAACTTTACAGACAAAAATTGACAATATCTTTCATCAATATCACTAGTTCGAAATATTTAAATAAGAATAAGTGCTGCATGTGGCAGTCTCGGAGTGTAGAATTCAACCACCAACAGCGTTCCAGTTGTTTCCAATCGGCCGGTATATTCAAATGTTTGTTGTAAATGTTGTATTAAATTTTATTGCGTTTTTGAACCTGGCTCTTAGGGATCATGATGGCCGCGAAAAATCAGAATATCACGATATATTTAGGAAAATTATAAGCACTATTCGGGATTTAAATGAGTTAAAGATGAACGGCGTTGCACACATTAAAAATAAGTATCTTTGCGCAAATTTTTTATTCCCTGCTATGCCTACCAGTACAGTGCGCGTATTTAAGGTAAGATTATATCATAAGTTATTACAATCGCAGCCCCGCTGTCAAAAAATCAGGCACCGCCACGGGACAAACACAAACTTACAAATGGCGGAACATCACTTAATAACATGAACCCCTTACTGATTTGTATTTACGATATTGTACTTGTACTAGGTCAGACAATTAACGCCTAATTCTGTCGTGATGTCCTAAGGCTGCTAAGACTTTTTAAATACTTAGGTATTTATAAAAGGATTCCGTCCTGCAAGAGATTCTGTGATGTAGTGGTCATCCGCGGAGTCGAAGGTTCGATTCCTACTAGAGGCTGAAATACGTGAATTAAATTTAATTACATCAGTAAAATTAAAGAAATATCGAATTTTCAGTGAAGAAACCCATATACAGTGACCGCCAGATAAATTGGATCATATGGTTTCTTTTATTACTAATATAAAAAAATATATACCCAAAAAGAAAAATTTGCAGATTGCTAACTGTTATAAATTATTATAGTGGAGTTTCTTATGTACCTTATTTAAAGACCTAAAAACCCAAAGGAAAAAATATTGAAAATTTCTAACTAAAATTACATTATGGAACAGTATCCGAAGCTACGGGAGAGGTGCTAAAAATCATGTCCGGACAACCACCTACACTCAGTGTGAAAATTTGCACCGTGTTAAAATCATATTAATGAAACTCATCTTTTTATTTATTGTTGCTTAGGTTACAATTGAATATTAAACGTTACATTATAAGACCTTTCCTAATAATTTTTTCCTGTATCTATTAAAATAAATACAATTATTGGATGCGAAGTATTTACTGTTGTATTTGTTAATGATGTCTAATCGCGTCACATCCTACCTTTCATATTCGCTCAATCTGAAATATTTTGTGAGATGTTAGTGTTCTCAAACTCGTACGAAAAAATAATTATTTTAATTTAATAATGAATTACCCTATAAAATCCAATTGCATAAATTTTATATGGATATAATTCAACACTGTTCATTCACAAGAACACTTTTGTTGTCTTCTGGAAAATTGTTTGGTTTAGTAATTTATGCGAGCAGCTTATTGAATTAGTGGTTTGTAGGAGCAGTTACCATATATGATGATATTTAAAATTTCTTGTGACATCACGGGAATGATTATGCTGTGTACTTTACTAATATGAACCGCTAATAATATTGAAATCTCGATGCAGGTTATTTATTTTTTCAAAATATTTCACCTAATACTAATTTTAGATTATATATATTTTAATGTCCATTTGAAGAAAATAGAGCTGACCTTGCTATGGCCTCTACAACTTTTTCTAAAACAACAACAATATTGCTAAATAATGCACCCTATGCCCAAGCTTTTACTTAAATCTGTTTTTCGTAAAGACCTTTTGTTCTGAAAACATGAACCAACCTATTATTACATATATAAAAGATTTTATTTGTTCATTTTTCGTACCAATCTACCTCTGTTCTGCGTAAAACACGCAAGAAATTTTGCGATTAGACATTCTAGTGGAGTTGTAGTTGACGAAGCAGTGACTTAGGATGAACGGGGAAACATGTGCAACCGTTAAATTTACTAAAAACAAAAGTTTATCCCTAGATGAAGTGGAGACAATTCCAGAAAGTGATCAGGAGGATACCTGGGTTTACTTTTGAGCAACGATTAGTCCAGGGACCTAACATTGAATTTTTAAAAATAGATACTGTAAGTCTTGAAATATGTTGATCAGTTGTCTAAACCTAAACAAGGCAAGCTTGTATTGTACAAAACATGTCTACGATCAATATTGTGGAACATTGACATGGTCAACAGTAGCGGTGACACATTTATGCAAACTGAAGATCTTTCAGAGCAAAATTCTGAGAATGTCAGTCTCGGCATTTTGGTACGTAAGAAACGAATAACTAAACGAAGACCTCCAAGTATCTACGTTGTCTGAATTTCTCTGCGAATTGTTGGGAAAAGTCCTGGTAAGAACTGGAAACTCCGCTAACCCTCTGCTGGCGTATGTGGTTGAAGACCGGCAGAAGTATCCACCACCCCAATGCAAAGTAACCCGTTTATTTATTCATTTATTTTAATTAGGTATTGGGTTCATTGTTTTTTCTACCACGTTAATGGTAACCCAATTTACAAACAAACATCGAGGATTACTAGACATGATGATAAGCACTCCTTTTCATCGTCTCCTTTAAAAGGAACAAACTTGTTAATATAAAAGAGCTGTACAACTTAATTCTTTGAGAAGATTTTATAGGTGCCTACCAGTGCTAACCAGCGGCTTTTAGATGAGAGAGTACCGTGTTTTTTAGAAGTTTTATGCAATAAGATGGATACTATAATTGCAGCATAAACATTTATATTTATTGAGCTATATTCGATTTCGCGAGATCAAAGTCCAGATATTATATTCAAAATGTTAAATTAAAGCCTTCTAATTCAGTAACTTAACATATTTCGGATTTCACTATGCTCTCCTAGTGTGATCTGGGCGAAATTGTAAATATAGACGTTACCAAACCTTATATTTACACGTACTGATTTATGATATTCTCATATTTCTGTCTAAATCCAGCAGAAAGTAGATGTTTATTTAAGAAGTTATATTTACTCCAAGAAATTATTTACGAGTCTGCTGAATTTGTCCAGTTAGTCCATTCAACCACATTTTGGAAGGGTGATCAATTAACGTTTTTCTTTTTCGTTTATTTTACACGAGAACAAATTCTTTACGTCTAACAGATTAAAGATCCATCTATCATCAAGTTTCAGCTGAAAAATGAGTCGCGTGCTGAAAATATACAGCCTTCGACGAGGACAATATATTGACAGGTCAATTTAAAAATACAAACAATGCACAGACTGTCGGTCAGAAAACGGCGAAGCAAACGCTAACGCAATGACGTCTTGGCCGATGCTTTAAAAATAAATGCGCCCTACAATTTGCTGCGTGGAAATTAAACATTTTAAGACTATATTTATAATCCGCTTTCATTGTCGTATAGAAACCCATACGAGCGT
The DNA here is from genome assembly GCA_902655005.2 of Marronus borbonicus. Lineage (NCBI taxonomy): Eukaryota > Metazoa > Arthropoda > Insecta > Coleoptera > Scarabaeidae > Marronus > Marronus borbonicus. The sequence goes on along the minus strand of LR737391.1, from coordinate 2,548,314 downwards.
CAGATTTCAGTCGCTGAAAGTTTAATAAAAACTATCCTAACAAAGCATAGTTTGTGGATATTTTTAACATATGTATTAAAGCAGTTATTTATGTAACATACACTACATTGCTCTAAAAATATATATGCATGGGTTTAATTGGTTTAAAACTTGAATACTGTGAAGCTTTTAATAGCCAAGGGTTCTATTTTCATTTTCCATAATGCATAGGCAACTTATAAGACACCAGTGCAATATAAACTGTATAAAGCTAATGTTGAATTAGAACATTCAAAATGTTCATTCAATGTAATGAATATAAAGATTAATACAAAAAGAAATAATCAACATTAGTTGTCTTAGTGTTACTTGAAATAATATTATACGCAAAAATTCATCAATCCTAATCGTCCAAAAATACTTTTACTTTGATACAATTTTAAGGTACAACTAAAGTACCAAAGAAATATTGAATGAAATGCAGTTCTGAATGAAATGATAACAAAATAAAATAAACTAAATTATCGCATACATTTTTATTGCGAATTACATGATAATATAATACAAAAATACTCCGTAATAAAATGTGGAAGTAAAAGACAGAAAAATTCTGTGCCAACATTATTTGTTGCCAAGAAATAAACAGTACGGAAAAAATAACACGCGGATGTTAAAACCAATAAATGGCGCGTCGAATGATTTTAGCTGTCGATTTACTATTAGGAATACGTATCATATTTCTCTTAAAAAAGAGCGAATCCAAAATAATTTCAAGTGTAGAAGTACAATGCAAGGACCTGGCGATATAGGATATATTCTCACTCGAAGATCATTGTAAGGTAATGATTAATTCTAAATAGAACTTTGTTTCATGTGCTATAAGCCTCAACGCGGTTACAAGGTAAACTACTCGCTACAACGACTAGCTAATATAGTGTTTGCTGTAGTGTTGCGCTCTTTAAACCCGAGTAACAAGATGCCCGCACTATCCCAGGAAATTGTAGCCACCATTTTTGTTCTTTTTATCACCATGAGCTTCTTAGGGATGCATTCGCCTTTCTGATGCAGCTTCATCGTTGCTTGTTTAGACAAAGGATCGTGGTATAGAGCCATAGTTTCATCCCCAAGTCACTGTTTGATTAATGATCATGTTACATTCAACACGCTATTCCTTCTAAACCGCGTAGAGCAGTTTTGGGACGCATCTTGCGTCAATTTTTATGATAGAAAAAATGCAGGATTTGTGTCCTTAACTTTCATGCCTGGCATATGCGACCATGTCAAGTGCGTCCGTTATAAATAACGTGCGTTGTAGCTTCATAAAGTTTATTACCTGGATGTGCACACTCTACAGATTGCTAGCGGACGTACCCAGTAATAAGCTTTGTAAAGCTACAACTCACGTTACAACGGAAGCATTATATATGCTCGTGTGCTCCAGCTGTCAGTCGTCGATCACTCAATAGGATTTCCTCAACCAATTTAATGTTTCTTGGGATCACAAGAACGAACCTTCCTTCACATGGATCATCTTCAAGAGATTCTCTGCGCTAACGAAAGAGTTTTTACATACCTTGTTCATTCACTCTTTGATTTCGGATGGTGTCTTTCCTTCCAAGGGTTTTTTATCACTGCACGATGTTCAATTTTGAACATTTTGAAAATTTACTATGCGCCGTTCGACTGATTGTCTCTCTTAATTGAGCACACTACCAAATTATTATTTGAATGTTAGCTAAAGACAAATCTGTCAAGCATTAATTTTTGGTTACCTACTTTTACCTAAGGCGAATGCGTGAACAGCATCTCGTATTAATTTGACTTAGTTACTAAAAGCGACGTATATTTAACATTGAAAATTTAGTTTAACATTTCTTTAGAACATAAGTTTTCAATCTAGGCGCATAGAATTTTATCCTGAAGGTCTTCCCTTTAACGTACTAATGTGTGCCGTCCCCATACGAGCTTTAGAACCAACGAAGCCTGAGATTAAAGAAAAACAAACAGGTCTATTCTATTTTTCGTGAGTTAACTTTTAGTGTTGGCAATTCAACTATTATATTATACTTTAACTTAGTATTAATTATTAATATGTTCTACTCGAATTAAGTGATAATCAAAAGTCTGTGTACTTATTTTCAATGCTTTTTACAAGAATAGTTTTAAGTAAGTGTGTTGTGCTTATATTTGTTTCAAGGTTCTTCTTGAAGTCCAACCGCCCAAGACCAACCGTCATCCAACCAACTAGGGTACTATTAGCGTTTATACGTTAACTTTCAAACCCCTTTCTTCCAAATCCACTATAACTATTTTCTTTTGCTTCTCGAATTAATTTTCTTCTCTTCGGAATACTTCTTCAATTACTTTTAACAGTTTAAAATGAGTAAGACACTTTCATTGATAGAAATTAAATTTCTTCCAAAATATGTCTATCGTCAAAATATGTTTATCTTTCTGTCCACTTGTTTACTCGTTGTCCTAGGGATGTCAATATAACGACTTCATATTCTTTATAGCTATAGTGACGATCATTTCTGATGTTATGAATTAACATTGTAAATTTAGACTGCTGGATTCCAAATAATGTGTATTGTGTGAGTTTTGTCTGCTTTTATCTTTTATTTGCAAAAAAATACATTCAAGATATAAATTATTGAAAATAAATATCATTAATAGACATTAATTATCCCCCACAAAGTAATGTTAATGCAGTCTTTTTTATATAGAATCAATAATATAAATTATCAAAATGCCACAGTTCGAATACTAACCAAAATTAATTCGAATTCCGCAAATAGTCAATTGAATTTTGCTACTCTGTGTATATGTGTGTATATGAAATTAAATAATAAAAAATTCATGAGTTAAAATGCAAATGCACGTGCTTCACCTCAATGACCCACTACGTTGTACAGCCATGAAGGTTTCGATAATCTAAGAAAGCCAAATTATTTCTGTGACTGTAGAGTAAGTGAGACTTATCCAATTCTTGTTATTTATTGTTCCTGCATTTTTCATATTTTCGTTATTACTTTCTCTAATTTTGTTAGTTTTGTATGTGGTGCGGAGTGTGCTGATACTTTGGTGTTTACTAATTATCATAGATTTGTTTAAATTTATTAGTTTTTGTGTAGATAATAAAGTTTTTTTTTAAATGGCATCTCGGGATCATAGCCCATATGCCTAGACAATATACTTATTTCTGAGTTTATATATTGTTGCTTTTATGATGGTCTGCGCATTAACTTGAGACAATTACTATTACATTTGTAACGCCGGAAGTATTTGAGATAACTTTATATTAAATGAGTAATTGCCTGGACAGAAGGTAATAAGACGTTGCCAGATTTATTAGAGTATTAAAACTGACGCAACTTTGTTTCGCGTGGTTCATACGAAGGCCATTCTAAGAGCAACAGTATAAAAAGCCTAAAAAATAGGCATATTGTCTACGATACGCAGACAAATTTGAATAAACTTACCATAATTTACGAATTTTAACAAAATTCGATAAAGTAAATAAATAATATCAATTAACAAAACAGGTAAAGATAAGAAAGAACAAAAATAGGAAAAATGCAGGATTAAATAACAATAGATAACAAAAACAGATGATCAAAACCTTTATTGTGATTTTTTTAGTTGAAGTATAACATATGGAATATGATTGAATTTTTGATAAGAAACTTGATGGTACCGGTGATAATCCAACTGTTTGTTTTCTTTAAGCGTTAATACTTGTCTTGCAAAATTTAGTCTGGATAAAACGTTTTAAAACATCTACAGACAAATATACACAAGCAGATTAAACCCAAATTCAAATTGAACAAAAATGATTTTTACGGAAATTATAAACAAACAGAACTATTAAGGGCACGTAATTGAGACAGAATTTCTGCCTTCAATTACTTGCAGATTAGCATTTCAGCAGCAAAATGAATTGGCAAAAAAACCATAGTTCCATTTCATGAATTACATTACCAATACTCTTGTATTTGTTACTACTTTAAACTTCAAAATAACCAAAAGCTCCAAAGAAGATTCGATATATTAGTTCAAATATTGGAGAAGTTAATAAGCGCTCAGCAAAAAGGAAAACAGAAATTAGACTTCGAGCGAATGAACATCAGAAAAGCCTACAAGCGTTATCTCTTCCATCAAGCGTTACAGATCTTCGCAGATTTTAAACTGTAGCAAACTACTGTATAACAGACTTAAGTTTCTAGTGCTGTCCAAACAATCCATAAAACATGAAATTTAATTTTAGAAAATCCACTTTAGAATAATAATCTGAAGAGCTTGTAAAAACCCGAATGCGTCTTCATTTCGTCTATTTCAGGCCTCCCCCACCATCACTATAGTAGTCTACCAGATTCTGAAAGTAGTAATATGTGTTTTTTTTTTCTCAATGAACCGCTAAGAAGAAGGAAATTCGCCATACGTTCAGAGCAACCACCGGGCGGTCAGTCGCAGATCACGCAGCGTTGCCAACGCTAAACAAAGAACAAACGTAGCGGCCGTGTGTGTCCCAATTGAAATATTAAATTTAAATCCTACAGGACGTGATACATCTCATAGTATTGCAATTAGTGTTTGCGCAGATTTATTTACAGTGAGTTCAAGTGTCGTGTTGGAAGAATAGCAATAAGCATTGGCTAAACTAAAGAAGTATCACAAAGCATCTTTCCGGAGTGCATTAATTGTGTTAGTGATTGTTTACCTTTTTTTTCGAGGAGAAAATTCATTTCAATAACTCCAAACGAGATTTCAAAACAAAAAGGAAACAAATTGCGCTGGTATATAAATAGAGATTTTCGACGTGTCAATCTGGACCTAAACTGCGGAAACGAAAATCTACGTAACCTTTGACAATTTGAAACGTGAGAAATCGAAACGTATAAATTAAATTATATCTATTCTCGGTTCACTTACGTCAAAACCGAAAAACATGATAAAGTACCAACAACTCGAGAAAGAAATGTTACTTGCATACGCATTATGCTTAAATTTAGCTAAAAAACAAGCGGAAGTATTTCAAAATATATATCGTATCAAGAATCTCAAGTATTTTTAATATATCACTCGGGCAAAAATGTTATTCATTGGAGAACCTGAAAATAATTCAGTATCTATATTTAGAAATCAGAAACAAATATAACTTTTAGCGCGCTAGTTGAAGAAGTCTCTTAGGAAAACGCGGTCCACTCTCTCCTGTGTAACATTACTACACTGCATTTAAATATATAAAACTTTAATGGTATACGGGGTCCTCTTTATAATTAATTCCAAGTCTGCTAATGGTTTTGCAAATTTTCTATTTCGCACAGAATACAGTCTCTGATGACCTCCTTTTTTGTTTTTCATTTTTACGACATTACAAACTTGTAAACCTATAAACTTCTCTTTTATCTTAAAAATAGATTTTTTTTAGAAATTGTTTGAATACTAAAAGAAGTTATGGCAATTAAAATAGTTCCAAATTCGTTTAAATAACCTAATTCCCGTTGTATTCCCACAAACAATTTATTTTAATTTCAATAGCAAATGCAGATTAAATTATTAACTTTAGAATTGTGTAACAAGATTTAATCCAGATTTTTTACCAGAATTTACCAGAAATTTTTTTCTTTTTATCAATCAACACCTGGATATTCATTGTTTTCGAAGAGTTATACAATGACTTAATCAACTTGCATAATTTAAAAAATCGTTGTAATTAACAAAGTTTAAATAAAGACAACTTACAAGCAAATTATGTGAAATTACAACGGATTATTCAAAAGAATTATTTTTTGAAGCTGTACGCGGCAAATTTATGAAATAAATTCATTAAATTTATATATAAAATAAGTTTTTCGAAGAAAATGTGGTGAGGAATTCTCATGGTGTATCTCGTATTAATTGCAGTAGGAAATTTCTCAACAATCAATATTACGTGTAAAAAAAATACGTTAAAAAATACAACTATCGCAAGAACTCGATGAATATGACCCTGATCGCTGAATGTAGTTTTGTAGTATAATAAAGGATTTCCGCAACCGTAATTCACTCTTCATTCGCCAAATTCTCTTTTCGAGGGAAGCTTAATTTTGCCTAGATAGAACAGTAAATCAACAAAATTGCAGATACTGGATTTGAGAGAATCCTCACTGGATCACTGAGGTACATACTTAACACCAGAAAATTTGAAAAATAGAATTGCAGTTAGTTAAATTAGTCCTGACGTTATTCGCAATACACAAAATGAATGTGTCCATAGATTTGCTTAGTTATTGTCAAGGATCATCTCGCACATTTGATTTAAAGGAAACAATCATTTCGTTTCTTGAATAACAGCATTTACCTTTGCTTTGTTATTAACAACACTTATGACCTCCGCTCTTTAGTTGACTTTTGTTCAAAAATGTAGTCATGTAAGGTATAACTCGCATCTGGATCTGTTATCCTATAACTATTATCCGGATTCGTTATTCAGAACCTCCAATTCAGGTCCGTTGTCCAAAACCTTTGATCCGAATCCGCTCTGACAACGCGGATTTAATCCCATTCTCCGATCTAAATTTCGTAGTAAATTATGAAAACCTGCAATAGATCGCGTACCTAATCATCAAACAGTGTAGCTGCAGCGATCACTAGATTTATTGAACATGCAACATGCAATGCAAACTCTTACTCCGATTTAAAATTCAGTTGGCGATCAAATAGACAGTAATAGGTATTAATAATTTTTTAACGTTAGGATGTCGCACAGAAGAGTGAAAAATTTTCAGAATATAACATACCCAGGAATATACCCCTAGTTCTAGCTATCTGATTTTTTTGTCTTTGGAACTATTCGAAGTATATCAATATGAAGACAAATATATACATAAATGTTTTTATGATTAAAACAAAAAATCATATAAAATGTACATATAAATAAAAAATAAATCTTATTAACATAACAACAATTCTAAATATTATAAAACAAGATACATATGTTTTTTTTATTATAAATCCCAATATTACTTGTGATTCGGTTTCGTTATTTGGAAAAAGGACACAGAAGCCGGAACGACTGCTAACTGCGGCATTTTGTTTTCACCAAAAGTAAAGCATTTTGGTTGCGGTTTATTACTAACTCTTTCTTTTTATTTTCCATTTGTCATATTTTTATGTACTACTAGCAAATACATTTCAGACTAAAAAACTTAACAGTGATATTCCTTTGTTTAATTATTTATTTATTAAACCTCAAGAGAAAGTTATTGTTCTACCTGATTCAATGTTGTCATCTTTATCAGTTACGGAATCTTTATTCTACTCGTCCATTTCTTTCTATATGGCTTGGACGGCTTTGTCACAGCTTAATAGGCAGATAAAATACATTTTTTTTAAATCTAGGATCTAGTGTGGATGATTATAAGTTTTTAAAACTTTTAAACATTTAAACTTGCCGACTATAGCCAACAGGCGAATATTATCGGAATTCTGAATAAACATCGATAAACATTGAACCCTAGTATGGACTATAATGATATAGATCATCTTAACAGGAAAGATGCGTAAATACAATAAAAATGTACATTAATGTAACAATTTTTTTTATCAAAATTGGTCCAGCAAACGAGTTAATAAATGGTTGCTTATTTTATCGATGAATATATACCTTCATATCCACACTCCATACAATAAACGGATTTCTTAATATAAAGAGTACATTTATTAATCTCTAATGACAAATCACTCAAGTTTGTTCCGCTTCTCACAAACTAAGTCAATAAACAGGTATTTATTATATTGATAAATAGGTTTCGTTTAAGAAACTTAGTTAATTGTTGTAATGTACGTATTGGTTAATACATCATTTTTTTTGGTTGCTTTAACAAAATGGAATCAATGAACGCGATTTATTGATTTAATTTTTTCAGTGTAGAGAACATTTCAGGTGTAAGTTGATAAACTGAGATAACATTCTAAATAAAAGCAACTACAATACTTTTCTAATTACAACTGAACAAATAATCTCTCGTTAACTAGGTTTTCAAATAACACTTTTATAAGAATACAAACTACTTGATAGTAGTGCGTGGTGCATGACGTAGAATGTTCTGGTGGAGCCGGATACCGCCTACTGCGTGACGCACATATATACATTTGTGGAATATTCCCTTTTGCGTTAGATTTACATATCGCTGTTAAATAGAATTTGATTGGCCGCCTGTATAATTTCACTGGTAATAATAAAATATACTCACCACATTTTTTGCGAGACGGACTATGGCAAAATTCCGAAAAACTAATAGCGAAATAGATGGTAGCATATTTCATACAAAATTTTATCAATTTCATTCGAAATTCTATAGCTATTATTGTACCAGAGTATAAGCTTTTGAAACGAGAATAACCTTCTACTACTATTTTTTCTGAATAAAGTTACCTTCAATAAGACATTCATTATCACTATAACAAAGCAGTCATGATAAATTAAATCTTTTACGAAACTTTCCTATATTTCAACGTCTATTTCCGTAATTGTTTATATCAAATCTATACTGGGATGCGTAGGTAATTTTGCTATGGCAAGAAAATTACTTTAAAATGTGTTTTGTAACATTTAAAACCTATAAAATTTATTCGCGCATACTTTTTATCAGAAGTAGCTTATATAAGACAACTTTATGCAAATCAAGCACTCAATTGAAGCCTCTCTATTGGCTGTTACTTACATAAAAAGCTTTTACCAGGTCCCCAAAAATTTAGTTTGGTGAAATCACTTATTAGTCATTTATATAAAAATACAATGCAAGCTTTATAAAATATACTGTTTTAAATAGCATCAACAAATAAAATCTGAGCTTTTATTTATCGTATTCAAAGAGTTCGAATTCTAAAAGCAAAATTGCTTATAAAGATAACTGCTGTATAATATGATACCGCTTATAATATTTTCTATATTTTGACAATTGCAATACAGCGAAAAAAAAACACGTTTCCTTAATCAAAAAAAATAATGCTAAAATAGCTTCCTGGTGGTATTGATGAAATCGTTTACTGAAAAAAACAGTGCAAGAAGAGAAAAGAGGCATTACTCACGAACATGTTTCTGCCTACCTGGCATCACCAACAAGGTTCCGAGAGTGTTCTCGCTCCGCCTTATATCCCTGCTTGCCGCATAGAAACATGTCCAAAAACTGCTCGAGGGATGGCTTGGGGAACAGTACCCAGTTTATGTCGTTGCTTTCTAAGCAGCAGGCATGTGTTTCTTGGCACAAGAGGGCCCCTAAGAGATGTCGTTTCGAATGTTGTGAAAACAATCTCGGAATCACGCTGATGACGCCGGGTAAGCAGAGACATGCTCGTGAGTAATGTGTTTTCTTTTTCTCCTTGCATTGCTCCTTTTGCCGTAAACGTTTCCATCAGTACCATGAAAAAGTTATTTTAGCATTATTTTTTTGGTTATTGTTTCTAGGCATTTACTGATGTATTTCAAGTTCCTTTAGTTAAGTTTATTAATATTTACAATGTGGTTCAGCTAATCAAGATTTCACTAGCGGTTGCAAAAGAAAATAATCAAAGTGAACAACAAGTAATCAATGACACATTCACATAAAGATGGAAATAATCCAGTATAAGCTACGCTAGCGTGACGTATTTGGCCTGTTTATCTTAGAGCTACAGAAAATTGTTTTATATTCTTCCCTATGACACTATATGCTTCTTTCAACGTTCCATTGTTTTCTCCGCTTATATTTTCACTAATTCTGATTCATTTTTTTATGGCTATAGATATTATCATACCAAACTTCCCAAATATACAAAAGTTTAGTTCCCTCATCTATCAGGGAAGCTTCTAAGTCAATTCGCTTCAATATTTTTTACATAATACTGGCCTTAACAGTGCGGAAAATACTGCCGTGTAAGTTTAGGAAATATATTCACATCTGAATCCAAAGGTCATTACTACTCCATATTTATTTCACAGTTTAAAGCACTTCGTTATCTTCGTGTCCATAAGAATGGATAGTTTTCAACGACAAAGCATTAGACAATGCAATGTGCTATCTTTGTGTATGTATAGGCTCTCTGAACGTATTAAACCAAGAAAGATTTTGAGACAAAAATAAATCATTTGACATTTTCTTATGCCAAGAAAACAAGTCATTCGGCTATTATATTTTCATTTTTTCTTGTCTGGATCCTTTCCAATGTCAAATCAAACTTAAAAATTGAACCAGAGTGTTCGATACTGCCAAACTTACTGTATTTTTTTAATGCACCAATACTCCAAAATTTATGTAGGAATCTGATAATGCGTGTTCTGCAAAATATTAATATTGCAACCCGTCATTCGCTCTGCTACTATATCTTGGCATCGACAACTCATTACCGGACGATAACACGCTCTATTCTTAACTACGCGTTACTTATTTTTGCGGTAAACGCCTTAAACGATAAGAATGAATAAGAAAGGAACATTTTTACGCACGCATCTCACACTTTTCGTTTTTAAAACCGCCTAAATATAAACGTGAGAAGTGAAGTTTTTGAACTAACTACGTTAGTTTGGTCGAAACGACTGTCCAAGAGGCTTCATTTTAAACTTGATTCGGATACGCGGTCGCGTGCACTTGTTTCGGTAATTTTCTTCTTCTCTCATTGAATTTCATTTCTTTGCAGAAGCATTAGTCAAATATAAGAGAGCAAATGCTTTCGAAGTGATCAGGTGATTTACCTTGAACGCATTGTGTGTCCTTCCCACGTGTCGCACTATAGTTATTCTTTCGGAGCAAAATAACTAGAAAGAGGAGAATGTTTAGTTTTTTCAAGAAGTCGAAAAAGGAGGGGGACGCTTCATCGGGCAGAGAGAGCAAAGACAAGAAGTCCAAGGAACGTGAACTAAAATCGGACCACTGTACAGCGATACCTGCGGCTCGGGTCACCAAAGACATGTGTAAAAATAAACCCGGCCAAAAATACGAGAATGCGCCAGCAGGTGGCACTTGTAACACCACCGAAAACCGGCCAAAAGATATTGCATTCCCTCCGACCAGTGATAACCTAGTCATCGATAACGAACGCAAAACGAACGAGTTCATTCACCGGAAACTGGAACAAAGTGAGCAAAGATCGCAACCGTCTTCTCAACCGGAAGTTATCACCGCCATCACTAGTGAACCAATGATTTCGTTTTTCGCCAAACGAAGTCCCGACAGTGGGCAACCACAGAACGTCAAACCGTGCGGTCATGGAACGGTCGCGATATCTCCAAGAATACCACCACAAACCATTGAAACACCACCAGAGAGTCCGAAATTGGATTTTCGTCGGAGGAAATCCAAAGATGTCAACGCAGAAAGCAACAGTGACGCTCCTACTGATGCTCCACCAAATCCCATCAAAACAGAAAACAGATTGCAAGAATTAGATACGAAAAAGAACGGCGACAACGCACTTCAAGACCAGTTTTTCGACGAAGATGACGTGTAGGTTTGGAAATTACTCAATGCTTCCTGTTTGGCTATAATTTCACTAAGAATTGACGTAGATTTCAATGCAATATACCTACGCGTTTTAATTTTGAACCAGTAAATTAGAGAATTTTCACGTAAACAACCAAGCGAACTGTTTGGAACTTTTTTTTATAGACTGAGCTTTTTTATGAGTTTATATTTCGAATAATTTGTTAAAAGAATATACCAGCATAAAACCATCAACCAGCTATTTTATAATATATGTACGTAGATATACAGCACTTATTCAACTCTGCCAAATAGATTAAGATAACGTATACAATCTAATTTTCCAAAATATATGGAAAGCGCTAGAACAATTCCCATTTTCTAAACTTCCAACGTTGGAACTTGTTCTATTTGAAACAATATACACGAGTTTAAAATATTACTAAGAATTAGAATTTGTCAGTTTTCAAACTGACAATTTATTAATTTTGTTAAGTGAGAACTAATCAGCAAATTCCACAAAACATTTCTTTGACACGGCACATTTTCTAATGGATTGTATTCGTAGTTTCATAGGTATACAAATGTTTCAGAAGGAATGGAAAATAGGCAAAATAAATAAAATAAACCAATACATTCAACTCCGATCCTCAACCACTACAGAAATAATTAATTGTATAGTTTCATATTTCTTCTTTTTTTTCATTTAGGATTTTAAAGTGAACAAGTAATAGTTTAAAGAATATTTTCGAAAACATCACTACCCAGCTTTGATGCATTTTCTACTTCGTGTTTAAACTGCCTGGATAGCATATTAAATTCAACAATCCATACCTACGGAGCTCTTAGAACTCCAATAAGCACTTCTAGGATTAAAAATCCCACCCTAACCTAAGATACTTGTCCTTCTTCTCTCCTGTACATGTGATTACGTTATTTTATTTTATTATTATTTTTTTGTAAACAATTTTCGAAGGTAGTAGATATCGAAAACTAATTCCTTCAAATGTTGATTTTTGTAAATTTCAACTTGTAGCATTGTAGTCCGAAAAATAAATTGGAGCACAGGTATTTATGATTACATTGATTACACACACAGCTTCAAGCCATTAAAATTCGAATAAATATTTAGGTTTAACTTTCAAGTGGGTTTATTTACAAAAATAAAGTAAGTTTACAGTCTATATACATTTAGTAGTAGTGCATTTGATGTTTGATTCTTTAAGATAAATAATTACAATTCGTAATTACAAACATGCAACACTGTTAAGATAGATCAAGATCTAGAAAACTCTTGAATATTTAGAGTGGAAATCATTTTTCTTAATAATTGCTAGTAGTCTATCATATGGACATAAAACGTGAAGGAATAGTGTTACCTTATCCACTTTCATTAATAACATTCACTACACATCACTATGAGCAGCATACAATTGCAACCTTCTCCTGTCAAAAGTTTTTTTTAAGGAATCTCATACCTGATAATGTCCAATATAGCTGAAGGTAATCTATAATTGTAAATGTGGCTGCGGTACATAATTCCATACATTCACCTTCAAATTTTGAACTAAAAGCACTTTTAGAAGGAATGTAGTGATGTTTTCCATGTTCCTAGTGCAACATCCAATTTGGTCTCTGAATTGTGCAAATATTTGTGCATCAATATCCCTTTTTTTGCTTTAAATCCATCAATGAAATTATCTGATTAGAAAGACTAAATTGAGGAATTTATATACTAATTAAAAAAAGCATCTTTCATTAAAAATAACTATCAATCAATGTAGATAAAAGCCACCGCCAATTTCTCTACTTGATAAAAGCTATTTCAGCAAACAACTGCCACAAGTATTACATGGCGGCAAACAATTATGCTCTTCAAATATTTGCTACCATATATTGATAATAGAGCACCAACAGATGCTCCATTCAAGATAATAAATCTACTGTCACTTATTGTTATAAGCTGCAATATTATTTGAAAGACTTTAGATATTTTTTTTTCTTTCAGGAAGAATCTGATAAACCAGGAAGCGAAATTCCAAAAACAATTGAACGAACTTAATCAACAACTAGCTCAACGAGATGCAGACGCTAGCAAATTACGTTTTCAAATGGAGGAACTCCAGAGGGATGTCTTCACAAAATCGGCGGGAATTGACAGTCAGTATTACTAGTATTAGCGTAGCTTTAATATTTATGCCTAACACAGCACTATCTGTCAAATAAAATTAATTAGTATTGAAAAATTAATAATGCCTAATTCTTCCCTCAAATATTCAGGGGATGTATAATACAATTAAGCATTTAATTCAATACAAAAAATTAGCTGCTACTAGCAAACGCAATATATGTATCCCTCTAAAAAATGTCTGTTTCTAACTCGCAAAACCTGCCGTTATCTTCCGATCAATAAAGCTGGAACCCTCAATTGCTTTAATAAAATCGCGAGGCCTATCTACTGTTGATTAATATGATACTGTCGTTAAAACCTACACGATTCTATATTATGGGTTGTACTCTTGGTTATTTAGGGTTACAAAGCGAACTGCAGGCCGCCCATAAGGAGTCAGAATTGTTACGTCAGAAATTAAAATATTTCGAGGATGAAATGTCACGCGTTAAAGATAGAAATTCCGAGCTAGCAGACGAAATAAATTCGAAATCAGGTAAGATTAATACAAAATAAACCAATATGGACGTTAAGGTAATTAATGTATTTATCTTATAACAGAAAACTACTTATCTTTGGAAAATGAGACAAAAGCAAAAATTGAAGAATTAGACAGTACCATTAAAGAATTGAAGAGGAAAATAGAACAATTAGAGCAGCAAATCGAAGAATTACGTGCCGAAAAGGAAAAACTGGAAAAAGAACATGAAGGTATCTTAAACGAAAAGGAGGAACAAAAGAAACTTATAGAACAAGCGCTAGAAGAAGCCCTAAAGCAAAAAGCGGATGTCGACAAAAAATGGGAAGAAGAATTCGAAAAATTAAGGACAGTAAATATAATAAAGGAACAGCAAACGTTAGATGACTTCGAATGGAAATTGCGGGAAGTTGAAAAATCATGCAAAATGAAATTACAAGAAAAAGAAAAAGATCTAGAAGAAAGGCTAACGGAAGCTTGCAAAGATGCGAAATTAAAATTAAAGTTAGCCGAGGAAATGATGGAAGAGGTTAGTATTTTTTATTGAAGCTTTCAAGTATGCCTTAATTACTATACAACTTATTTTATATTAAAATTCCTAAATGACTTCTTTTTGAAATTAATGAATTTTTAAAGTGTGTAATTAAATAATACTAAAATAGATTTCAAATTGTTGAGGAATTTAAAATAGCACGGCACAATGAAAAGGTTTGGAACATATCCAATTTGACATAAAACAAGAATTCGTATTAGAACGACGTGTTATAAATGAACAATACCTTCACTTTGAGAGCTTTTTTGTTACAGAACATGTTTTCAAATCAATGTTGGTATAGTGAAGCTAAGTATTGGTAAAAGATTCCTTACCCTTTTTGTCTTGACCTACTTTTACCTGCTCAGGCGCAAATATAGGAAACCGATAACTGATTATATAAACAACTGTTTCCGACTTTTACGAAAAAGATCACAAAATATTTAACATGACAAATCCCGCGTATGTTTCTCATATGTTTCGTAGATCTAAAAATAAAGATGCTCTTGAGAAGAAAGAAATATAAAAACGTTTTACGTCATCGCAGCTGTTAATGTGCATGCTAGCATCAATTAACCAACTGCAAGTTACCCTGTTGAAGTAATTTATTATTAAGAAGGTTTTCAAATGCTGCTTTTGTTTTTGAACAAGCTATTAGCGTAGAAAATGGATTGTTCTCAGCGAATAACATCTAATAATTGTGCCAGCGGTTATTCTAGCCGAGCACGCATTTTTTCATAAGATGCCTTATCTCAAATTATGTAAGGAATGCTACTGACTCGACTCTAACATTCCTTCCCATTAAATCCGTTAACTCTTTACATACACGTATATCTACTTTATAATTCAAATTTAGTCGTAGAAATTTATATCACATCATAGATAAATCTATAGTATTTTATTATAGTAAAAATAAGTAAATAAATAAAGAGAAATACGTTCGAAGGCAATATTATTAAAAGCCACAACAGACTAAACATGTTCCTTTATCCTTCAGGTAAAGCACCTAAAATCATACGAAGTCGAAGTAAAGCAACTCAGAGGTTTAACCCAAGAGCGGGAAAATTCAATAAAGCATATGACTGAACAGCAAGCGCAAATGCTGCTAGCCGAGAAAAGCCTCAAAGACGAAGCAAAAAGACTGAGAAAACTAGTGGAAACCGAAAAGGAAAATCTACAACACATGCAAAGGCTTCACAATCAAGAAATTGTCATTAAGGAAAGGGCGTTACATAATCAATTGGAGGAGAAAAAGACTGAGATAGCTGTTTATTGGGAGGAAAGACTCTTACACGAATGTGGCAGATTAAAATCCGAACTAGAACAATTGCATAACGAAGAAAAACAGTACGCTATGGGAATTGTTAGGAGACAGAAGGATGACGAATTCAGTGAGCATAAGAAAAAATGGGAGGAAAAATTGCAAGAGTCACTAAAAGAAGTAAGTTCATGTTTATTCAACATATTCCTCAAAATATTTAGAATACAACATTCTTCCCTCAAAATTGGACAAACGTCATTATTTTATATTCGTTTCAGATATCGGGTTTAAAACAAACACTTCGGAAGAAAGACGAAGAACATCATGTAGAAATTGTGGCCCAACAAGGAGAAACGGATCGAGATATCATGGAATTAAGAAGATTAATGGACAAGATCGATATGACACACCACGACAATTTCGAAAAATTAGTAACAAATCACGAAGAGGAAATAGGTAACGTATATATTGTAAATGAATCTAGTTCTCCCTAACTTTCTCAACGTACTCAATAATTTTTTTTAGATATGATCAATGAAGAACACGAAAAGAAGATTAAAGACGTTGAAAGTGCTTGTCACAATCAAGTTTCTTCCTTGAGGACAACTTTAGAATTAGTCAAGGAACAGATGGCTAGGGATTCACAACAAAAAATCCAAACTCTTATAGATCAACATAGAGCAGAATTAGGTAATTTGAATGTTTTAGTTGGGAATCCGTGAATACTTATCGAAACTTAAAAATTATCATTTCAGACACACAATGGGCTAATTTAATTCATCAAAAAAGCGAAGCTATCAAACTAGTCGAAGACGAATACATCTTAAAATATAAAACATTAGAAGAACAATTTTACACGCAACAAAAATCCCACGAAGCCAGAGAAGTAGAATTGCTCAAATCGATAGATAGCTTAAAAAATGAAATTACGAGTAAAGAATCGGCCGCGGACGATTTGCAAAACAACGTGGATACGTTAGAAGGAGGAATTCAAGTACTTAATTGTACGATAAGGTAATTTCATCTCTCATTAGTTTCTTTTTTTTTTCGCGCCACTCCTTGCGAAAATATGTATAAATAGATGAATGTCCTTCGCCGTTTTCGTTGACGTAATATAGCATGTAGGTCGTGCCAAAATTGTAATTCGTTTTTTATAGGTATTTAATATTAATTTCATAAAATTACGGATACATAAAATGCTTAGTATTAGTTTGCTATTAGTTATTTTCATTTCAAGAAATATATACGTATTTATCTCTTTGCATCTCATTTCTTATGTAAAGCATGTCACCAGCGAGTCTATTTAAAAATAGAAACAGAAACAAAATTATAGAAATTACTTTAATCTTCTTATAAATAATGAAATGTTCACGTGTTCACGTGGTGCATGAATAGAAGATAATGCCTTTCCTGAGCAATACAGGGGAAACATTTTCAAATAAAAAATATTGGGAGACAAATTTAACACAAAATTAAAGTATGCTAAGTACTCAGTTTGAATTATCGCTATAATAATATCCAGGTAAAACCAAGCTTATACCGTGCGCTATGGAAACTGAACATTTGAATATAATGTTGTGTTGTCTTCGAATATCTTCTATTTGAAAGCTTTTTCTCTAGATTACTCAGAGAAGAAATTATCCTTCTCACACTCTGTATATACTTTTCATTTCAATCGCATGATTGTTTAGAAACAAATATTGCATCATATTGCACACCGTCAAATTGTAGTACTACATCTTTGATGGTGTTTATCGATAAATCCCGATATCTTATCTCAAATGTAAAACACTCTAAATAACTTCGATTGAAAGGAGATTTATACGTACACACATAAATCCACACACACACACACACATGATGTTAATTTAAAATAATTATGAACTGGAAAACTTGACTAACACACTGTAAATATATAAAGCCTTGCCAAAACAAATATAGCACATTGATCAATACCTAAAGCTCCAAGTGCAGCATTTTTGAAAATACGATCGCCTATTATCTTTTCCAATATAGCACAAGTGTTAAACTTTATAAGTATATTTTTCTTGGAAAGATTATCTTTAGTATAGTAAATTAAAAATTTCTAATTATACTAATATCTTCCGTATACTAATATTATTTTTTTTTATTTTTCACTGTCCACCGTAGACAATCCAAGGAATTCTCAAAGAGCTTAGCCTTAACGGTGTTCCTATTCGCACTATTGGCCTGGATGCTCACACATTCCAGTTTCCTCATCTACATTATCTTATGGATTTACTTCTTCCAACATTTCTCCTTCCAAAAAGAGAAGGAATTGTAGCATCATCTCCATCGAATAGCTATAAAAGAATACACAATGCATTTTCTCGAAATGTGTGGCATTTACTACTACGATAGCATTTGTTTTTTATCACTTATTTT
>LR737391.1:2446811-2500047 GCA_902655005.2 Marronus borbonicus | reverse complement strand
GAATTAAATTAAACTGCTCGTCATTGTTAAAAGTGGAATATTTTTCATATCACCGGGAGATAAATTTTTAGCCAATTGGTCGATAGAAGATGCCATAAAACGGAAACTATCTAAAAACCATATTTTAAAACACATCTCTCCGCGACCCGTTTTGGTCCACATAATTATCAACCACGATTTTCTTAGTCAAACTAATATATTTTTCTTTATTTATCGGAATAATATCGATGTCCAAATCATCATAGGCCAAATCTTTAATAAATAAATGACTATCATAACCGATCAAATTATGAAAAAATACTATTTTGAATTTTAAAATTTAAATTACAATTAGAATGAGCGACACCGCGAAAATTACCCCTTAAATGACAATGATCCGCCACTTTATCCTCGTTAAGAGGTTTTTCACAGATGTGACAGATAACTGCATTATTATATATTAAATTCTCGTCTTGAGTAAACGGTTTTATCGGGACAGTTTTTAAATTTTTTTCGTATATTGTTCTAACATCCTCTATCAACCTCGCGATAAATACTTTCGGACAATCTAAACCAGCATGCGTCACGAATTTATTTAAACTACAATCAAATGAACAAACAATTTGGTAGGCAAAGCTGTATGGGATGTGCTGCGCGTATATGAAACGGATGGATCACTGCTGCATGAATGAACTGGTTGTATAATGCACTCGAAATCAGCATAAACAACGAAAGGAGCGGACAATTTTTTATCGTAATTACTAAAACGTAATAGATTACCAACATTTCACCTGTACGTATTCTTCGCGGCTCATTTGAAGGTAGGACTGTATAAACTTTATTGCAGTCATTTTGTGCGTGAACCTTTAATCGCTCCTTGGTACTAAAATAATTTAAGCAACCATCACAAAAATGGACTTTGTGACCACGACGATTGAGTTGCGATGAAACTAACCTCGAGAAATCTTTTATAAGCACATAATGTGCTTTTTCACCATCTTCCAAAAGCAATAAATTTACGTGCTTAACCTTTCTATTTCTCGTAAAATAAAGTGGTCTCACTACATCATATTTTTTATCCGAATTATATGCCAAACCATAAACGTTAATACTTAAGTCATTTTTCCACTTTCTCTGATTCTTTTATTTTTACGGGAAATTGAATTCCGGTAAAGAATGCGGATAGCTAGATACTTTGTCTACATGGTTATTTGCAGGACGACATGCAGCAGTCAAGCTCCATGCCAGACATGCATTATCATTATTTCGAATGTTAATGCATGCCTTTCGGGCTTGTATAGACTTAGGTAATTCCAAGAACGATGAGCCCGCAATGGGCTTATACGAATTAATATTCACTTCTAAATGAGATGTTGAAACCAAAGCCCATCCCGAGCCTTGTCCTTGGAACTCCTCCGATTTTGTTTTAATAATTGCAGCCAGCTGATCAAAAATGTCGTCTATTTCGCGTTACAACGAAGTTGCAGGTATTAAACGACTTCAGTTCAGTTATTTGATTCAATTCAGTTATTTGACTCAATTAAGTTATTTGATCATCATTATGAGATTTCATGTAATAAGCGAATAACTCGAACTGCACTTTAACAGCCGTTAACATCCGTGTAACGACATTAACCAGCCGGCACGCTTTTAATTTTGCAAGTTCTAAAAATGCCATTATATCAACAATTTTAGGACCTAAAATTCTATATGAAGCAACATGATGTTGGAAGCTACTCTTAATTTCAAATACTCCGTCCTTTAATAACAACGCATTATTATCAAAATGCTGTTATGGACGGAGATGTCCTAAATCAGACTTTCTATTCCGGAATTCCCGCCCACAACAGCTCAAGGTTACCTGGGTACCGCGAGATGTTGATGCTTGATCAGCTCTTGTTTTTTTAGGAGGAAACATCTCTTCACTTTGTGGACGGGCTCGCCTCTTATTAGTTAAATTATCTTTCCTAGTGAAGGATACACCGCACTGCTCACAGTTCATATTGCTGTAAAGAAGATAATAATTCGTATATAATATTACTCATAATAAATTCAAACTCACCCTTAGGTGAAGACGGGTCGGTGCAGTGTCTCGGCTGAAGATGCGGTCAGGTAATGAGTAAGACCACTAAAAGATACCTCTTATACACAAGAAATTATCACTTTAAAATCAATTGGATTAGATTACCTAGAACAAAGGATTGAAATGAATGCATAAGAAAAATGGTAAGAGCTTAATAGGATTGTAGCTATAATCTCTAGTCACACGGTCAAAGTTACACGTTATCTGCTATATTTATATTCGCATATATTTTGTTCAGAAATGAAATGATGTCTTTAGTATTTATATTTATGATCATCGAATACTAAAAGAAAATACGCCCTTTGTGATCCTTTAATCAGAAATAATTCTTTTCCAAGAGCACAAACAAGCAATAGATCTGCAAAAACAACTACTCTTGTATACCTTTTTTTCTCAGGAAAAATACTCCGGGAAGAAGTAACTTTCCTGGGGATATTTCGATTTTAACTAAATGTCTCTGTGTCAATTTCAACTCCAATTGAAATTTCCTTGGAACACTTGGGAATCTTGTATGGAAATTTTCGATGTTAAAGGAAAGGATGTTATATAAAGGAGCTTTCCATGCTTAATGGGAAAGATCTCATGGAAAATTACATGAGAGTCTGAAGTTGCGTTAGTAAAATTCATGCATAGTTTCAGGGCAACAAAATTGCATCAACATGGTACAGGATTTTACCAACAATTTTTTAGCGTGTACTGCCTTCCCAAATCTTAATTTGATATTAAATTTCCTTTTCTTTTACCTTATATAAGTTACACTCGCTAGTGAAACTTGCATATAGTTTCGAAATATAAGACCAAAATAAGTATTCTCTGATGTGTACAAAACCCTCGGAAGGTGTTACTATTGTACGTAGATTTAGTGATATTTTCCATTGCAGAGTACTTAAAACAGAAATGATCATTTATAGATTAGGACATAAATCAGCAAATTCGATAATTAACTATTTTCTCTTAGTTTCCGTTACGAATGTACATGGTAAGATTATAAAATTAGTTATTATTTATTTGCAAAAGTATATCCTAAAATTAAAAATTTACCCATTTTAAAAAATAATGAGTGAGTTTGGCAAATAAAATAGCTATTCGATATACAAATCATCGCACTAAATGGAAAATTTTTCATCCAGTACGAATGACAAACCCATCACAAACATACCAACGATAAATATACATACTTTATAAGTAGTCGGCCAGTGAATCGAATATGAATCGACACAGTCCAAACCTAAATAACTCAAGGTCTGTTTCACGGTCATTTTAACCAAATCAGGTCTATGGAAAGTGTTCTATAATTTGTTACTAAGGACAAGGTCTTCGTGTTTTACGATTCTTTCCTTATTGTTTGGGCGATAGCATCTCCCACCTCTTTCTTGTTACCACTGTTTCTTTAACGGCTAATATCTTAAATGCATTAGATGCTAGAGCGATTATTTAAATTTTGTTCGATTGAGTATTTCTTGGAAATTTCGGCAATACATCGATTTTGTTCTGTTAACTAGAATCTACAACAGACTCGTCGAAACCGTTGCCAAGTTTGATTTTAAATAGAACATCTTGAATATTTTTCCAGAATCAAACAGAAACTGTTCTACAGTAGAAATGCCTTTCGGGTGATGTCGCGTAGTTAATATTTTACTTGACGTTTCGCTGACCATGCTGTCAGCTTCTTCAGAAGATTTCTAAAGACAGTCCTTAGTCCCGAAAGACATTTCTACTATGGATTATGGTCGTGAAAGCCTACACTCAGAAACTGTTCTAGAATGTTTCCTATAAACATTTCCCTATATCTAAATTGCGTCATCCTTTCGTAAATTAAAGCAACGCGTGTGATTTTTTAAAGAAAAGATAAGATGCTGGTACAAGAAAAACTATAAACTACAAATATTCAATAAAACATTCCAACATTTACTCGAAGTAACCATCATTTTGCTATAAGGATTCTCAAGCATGTATAAAGAACAAATAGCACCAAGCAAACAAGTAACTGTTGATTAAGGTTCAGAATAAGAAGAATAGATTATTAAAGCGTCGCATACTAAGTTTTCTCAATCAAAAAGCTATAATAAGGACATATTTAAGTGTCCCGATGGGTGATGCATACTTGCCTTTCGATCCAAGCTATTTGGATTCAAATCCGGCTAGGGCAGTTAGTTTTAAATTGCGAATAAAAATCGGAATGTGCCTTCTTTTCGGATGAGGAAGTAAAACCGTAGGCGTCATGTCAGTGCGATGTTTAGCATGATAAAAATTCTTACCGGAGGTTGGAACACATTACTGGATTTGACAAAATTCTAGTAGGATTGGCTAGTGATTACAGCAATCCATGCCTAAAAGTGCGAGATGTATTCTATAACCTGACTCTTCGACTAATAATACAACACATACTACAAGTTGTTTCAAAAAATTGTCTGTATGAATTTTTTACGACATTCCGTGATGCATAACATCAACATTATACAAAATATTACTGCCGAAATGTTAAAGCAAAAGTAAATATTTAACAAATTACAAAGAATGAAAGAAGAAAATGGTGCTTACTTCAAATAGATGTTGAAATTATGTGCATAAATTAAATTTTGTAGACATTTAGGTACTTTTAATAAATATCTTTAAAAAAATAATAATATTTCATGCAGCACCATGCATTTTGGCAAAAAGCTTACTTGCATAGCGTCATAGTTAATATACGAAAGAACCATGCGTTTTCAATATGGAGAAGTGTTTATAAAAAAAATTCTGAAGCAGCTTTTCTATCAGATTCTTGAAAAATATACAAAATCAAACATGGCAATAAATTCGACGACCATTTTGTTGACGCTAGGTTGATAATTTTAAAAATTGTGAGTACCCAACCAAACTGTTTTTTAATAGTATTGAATGCGCTGCCTTTCATTATATTTCTTCCTACAAAACTTTGTAAATAATTATTACACATATTAGTTTGTTTGTAGTGAAAATATCTTAAAAAAATGTGAGAACAAGTATGTACACACATTGTTAACAAAAAAGAAGTACAAAATTTAATTACATTCATTGCAGTGGAGAATTGAAATGTAAACAGTATTTTTGTTCCTTTCTTAAGCAATATTGGAAGAAAACGTACAATACAAGTGTAGCAAAACAAAATAAGGCTAAATAAATTTCGATCTATGCAATCGATATGCCTGTATGACTGCCGTACATACATATGTAGGTATTACTTAGTTTATTACTATGTGACATAAGTGTAACATGCCTAGAAAATTATTTTTAACAAATTTGCATGTTCAATAATATATACTTTCCATTTAGATGCTAATAACGTGTACTTCATCCAAACGCATTGTTTCTCTATTTATTTCAATGTGTTTATCTGCACATTTCGCCACAAAGTAACTGTATATGATTGGTCGATCGCAATTGTACCGAAATTCTGTTATATCCACTACCAAAGTAATACAATTTATTAATCGAAATGTGGTACTTATTCAATGATGCATTTGAATAGCCAGACTAACGCCAAGCATCCTCCAGTGTAACAACCTTTTGCAATTTTGTAGTAAATTTAGCCCCAAATGCATTGTCGTGCACTATTTAAATTTCTAAAACAACCTAAAAGCTTCTTATGCTGCAAGGTGTTTCCTAAGACCAGTAGACTTATTACAATACTATAAAAGAATAGATGACATCACGCAATTACGTAAATATGTAAGAAATAAAACTTGTAAAAGCGTACAGGTTATTTTATTTTTTTGTCATAATTTCAACAAAAAAGATTTAGCGACAAAAATGTAGAAATAATGACCATAATCTATCGGTCACCGGTTGATGATGAGGACCATTCGTGTCCTCGAAACGGCCGTCCGGGACTATTTATTATATTACTATATAATAAATTAAACTTGTGTGGTGCGGAGGGTGCCGATACTTATGTGTTGTTTACTATAATCTATATAATACAAAATGTAAAAAAATTGGTTACAATTGTAGTAATTCGTTTCGAGTTTTTCCCCGTATAGGAGAACACGTTACAAGGATAATTAAAACAAATTATTCGATTAAAGTTCGAGTAATATCTGCTTTGTATTCGAAACTTGGTAAGCACTTAAAATCATAATATGTATAGAAAAGCATAAGGCTAGTGCCGACTCTCACCTCATACCTTAGTATTATATTATTATTCTCATTGCAGATAGTCAGAACCAAAATTTAAATTCTCTATAACAAGAAATGTATATAACATATAAATAAATATCTGTTATCGTTCGTTTGAACGTTGTATCTAATTTGAACGTCAGTTAGTAGTGGCTGTCTGATAGCTTTGTAATATATTTTGCTACAATATACAAGAAAATTAGGACGAAATTACGGTTTCCAAACGTAGTGCTAAACAAGAAATGTATTGATTTTTAGGTGTTCGTTAAAAAAAATCCTGTTAAAACTATATAGGTACAAATATATTTGCTAACCAAAAAATGTTTACATTTTCTTTATTGTTTAGAAATTATAACAGATTCTAAGCAAAATGATAACTGCTTCAGTTAACTACTTCGTATTTTTTTAAAATTCGTCATCCTTAAATGGATAATGAGGGAAACTTCTTAACTCCAATGCAGCAATCGCCCGCCCTTCACAATTAAGTAAATCAAGAACAGACGTGTCTTCTTTTGATAACTGAAAATCGAATATATTCAGATTAGCGGCTAGCCTTTGTTTATTCGTTGATTTCGGAATAGGTATGGTTCCAAGTTCATAAACGTAGCGAAGCACGATTTGGGCGGAAGTTTTATTATATTTCTTACCGATCGCAAGCAATTTTGGATCGGTAAGATGCAAGACCGGATCTCCAGGTTTAGCCCATGCTCTTGCGGGCGAACCAAATGGACTATACGCTGTTATTTCGACTTCGCGCTCGCGACAAAATTTGATAAGTCGCTTTTGATTTATATTTGGACTGACTTCAATCTAAAAAAGAAAATTTATTTAAAAAATTAAGTTTTAATGCGCAGAACTATTTAATTTTTACTTGATTCATTACTGGTTTTATCCTAGCATTATCTAATACCCGTTGAACTTGTTTGCTATTGAAATTTGAAAGTCCAATACCTTTAGTTAAACCCAAATCAATACATTCTTCCATTCCTTTCCATGTGTCCACGTAATCGTAGTCATATCCAACAGCATTTTTAAATGGGAAATTAAAATCTAGTTCGCCAATTAGCTTTTGGGCGACTGGCCAATGGATTAGATATAAATCTATATAATCGAGACCGAAATTTTCCAATGATTTTTTGCAAGTTGGAACAACTTGCTCCCTTTCGTGGAAGGTATTCCATAGCTTAGTAACGATAAAAAGATCTTCTCTTTTTACCGTACCATCTTTTATTTTCTCACGAACACCCTCTCCAATTTCCTTCTCATTACCATAGAGCATAGCGCAATCTATGTGACGGTATCCGATATCGATGGCATATTTTACAGCGTTACCAACTTCTCCGGGAGATGCCTGTAACGAAAATTTAAAAAATTAAGTGATTACCAAATTAAGTATCTGACCGTTAGAGTTGCAATATATTTTTGTCGACATAAGACTGATAAAAGGTGATTAAGATAACATCAAGGATCAATATTCAGAAATTGTTCGTTATTATAATTCACTAGACTTTATTAAATACTGTATTAGAGAAAGATTATTGATCTTCTGCGATAAATAAGTCGCTGAGTGGATCTTTTGGTGTTATCAAACTCCGGCTAAAAGATAAAATTGTTTTCAAATATCAAAAAATAAAATAAATATCTCAGGTATTTCTTATTCACGGTTAAAGCAAATATAAATATATCTTTAAAAAAAGGATACTCAAAGTAAACTAGTAATTTCCTCCAAAAGTAAACGATACGACGCTTATGGGTAAACGTAACAATAAAGAAAATTTCTTACATGCTTATTATCTAATCACCTAACCCTTATTCGAAGACAGAGTTAAATGAAAACAATACGCTTTGCGCAAAGCGAATTTATACTGAAACACCAGAAGGGTATAAATTATACATTACAGAAAAAACTACACATGTGCTATGATCACATTGCTATTAATAAATTGATTCTACTGGAAATTTAATTAATTAAAAGCATAAAGAGAGTTAACTGTACCTGCCACGTTCCCAAACCAAATGCGGGACACTTTTGTCCGTTGTTTAGTATTACAAGCGGAACCTTCTGAGACATTCTTTATGTGCAGTTTATAAAAAACGTCAAAATTCCACTTGTATTTGTAGTTCGAACGAGCACCAATTTTTCTATACAGCAAGTCGAACGTTACAAATACGTGCTTATGTAGTCATTCGTATATTTCTCCCTACTACTGCTGATTAAAACTGCATCGTTTAAATAACAATGTATTGAGAGTGCAATAAGAACATGTAGTACATCAACGATTGTGTATAACCAGAGCTATGCAACGATAGGAGCTTTATTTATTATGTAAATTATAATTAAGAATAAATAATTCTGCCCTATGGATACTTGTACCTACATATACACATGTATATGTTTGGAATGTTACAGTAATGATTAAATGTTCTTTTACTTGTTCGTTCACACTTTCATTTTATTGTCGATTATTAAAAAAATTGTTGATTGTTCATCCACAGAATTTTGCATAAATCTTTCACTAAAAAATATACGGCTTGCAATAAATTCGCTGGCAAATTATCAAACTTTGATAAAAACTTACATAGGAAGTTGAAAAATTGTCTAATTGTAGATCCAAAACAAACAAAGCAAAACCAAAATATACTGAAATTATACTAAGAAATAAAGATTTACGTGGTCAGCAACGCAGCCAACAATACTGCCAATGAGCTTCGAATCCATTTCAATTGTATTTTAAGGTAAACTCTCTCTTTTTTACTTGAGCAGAAGATTAAGGTAAGTACTGATTAAGATACAAATACAATAATAATATAATCGTTGGGAGTTGGTGAAAGTTCAAACCAACATTTTAGAATTCTTAAAGTTTACACAGCGAGGCTTTTATGAAAACATGTCCTGGGCATTGTAAATTACAACTTATAAGATCAATTTCTCAATAAAACCCCAATAAAATTTGTATTTACCTTAAGCAAACATTAAATTCTTAGAAAGATTACGTTATTTCATCCATTATTATGAGAAGCCTAACCTAGTAGTTTGGCAAATTTAAATCCATAAATAACTTTCAATTCAATATTAGATGTCGATTCATGAATATTTTTTGTAATTAATTTTTTGTCATTATATCTTTAGAGAGAAAAGAATGAATACACTGTCAAGCCCGTTTACCCAGACTTATCCAAATATCTTTTATCTTTCAGGCATTTGCGTATGGGACACTAGGAGTTTCTCGCCATCTTGACCACTGCTCTAGATAGTTGGGTCGCATAAACCCAGTGTCTCGGTTCTCGTAACATTTTTTATGAGAGGAAGGAGTAGTCGGATCCATACCGTTGATAATGTTGGAATTCAACGTTTGTCGATAGAACCGTTAGATAACGATATTTTCCTCGAGATCAATCCAGACACAGATCCAGATTTTTGAAACACATGTGACTATGAGACCACAAATGAATATGAGCATGAAACTGATTCTACTTACTTGCTATTTAACCCTTAGATATAGATAAACCCAAATGCATCATATTACTATGGAACACTGGTTTATCAGCTATAATATTGTAACAAATTTGTTTATAAACCACAATTGGACTATAGTGGATACCATCAGGAAGAAAAGAATGGGAACTTCCCCTTCCATTTGTTACAAAAAGGAAGAGAAGTGTATAGTAATACCTAAGTTTGGTTTCCAACAAGATATAACCATCTCCCTTCTGCGCCAAAAAAGGTAAATGCGTGACACATATGTCTAATGTATGCATCACGCATAGTAGAAACATTGATGAAACTATGGAAAGCAAAGGATATCCGATATGATAACATTTTATGATGCCACTTGGCATAGTTGACAGGACGAGTGCAGGATATAAGAAGAAAATACAAGAAGATAACCGATGAGAATATTTTATATTATTATATTACTACTTGTTTTTGTATCAATTCATCTTTCTTAATGAACGTACATTGTGACGTAAGTATTCATTAATCATTGGTCCAGGAAAATATGAAAAGGCAGTGTATGAATCGAACGCAGTCCCATTTAAAATAAAAGAACCAACTCTAAGATTGTCTGACATTGATTGTGAGCAGCTCGTGGTTGCAGGAATTAGCCCTGGGACACGGAATCGCTGTATCGTTTACCGACTCAAAAACCAAATTTTTTTGTTGTAAATATGTGTATATTGCACAGCAATGTAAGTTGCAGTGATTGCAAGCATTATAGTGGAGAAATTTTGGAGATTAGAGAATCATAAACTGTCATGTCATGAAACCATTTGGCCCTGTTCAACTTTAATGGGAAGTCTCGTAGAGGTTGTTAGATGACGCATATTACGTTAGCTCAACATATATCTAATTAAAGATTGCCCAGCAATATTAATATCCTATAGAATCTCATCTAATTAACGTTTGTTTTAGTAGTAGTGTATATAATTTTACACGTTATTTTTCATTTCTACATAATTCATTTCACGCGGCATAAGTAGTCCTAATGTAAAACAAGTGATGATCTCAGTGTGGGTAAATATTGATTGATCGATAGAAAATATTATCAGAATACAGTTTGTCCCTAAAATTGATTTTAGAGAATGTGAGAGTGGTTTTGTACTCGGGCGCGGAGATAAAGTATTTGAAAATATGTTAAATCTTGTTTATGTTGCAATCCCATGTGATCTTTTACAAAATAAAGATCGTAACTTTGACAACTAGATGAGCACTTGGAATGGAAAATATGTATTATTTTCCATAATAGCCATTTCAATACCTTAGTTTGCGCGTTGCGTGAATCTAAATAGAATGCTTATGAATAAAGGAAATGTTGCGTCTTATAAACAAGCATCTAGTTGTCAATTAAATCGGATTTAATAACAACCTACAACGGAAAGTTCTCCATAGGTATACGCCACATAGCAGACGGTATCACTTAACGTTGCCGCCACAGTATATCTTGTATTAAATCAACCAATACATCATAGTTGAAACGAGTTCGAACTTGTGAGAAGCAACAATTAGTAAAGACAATCTAAAGCTGTGCGGTGCACACATAATTCATACTTAACAAATCCAGTTGCATGGGAAAAACTAAATTTTTTTAACGTTAGGGCCTAGCAGTCAACATTTAAATTATTGGTTCCGTTTGAAAAATGTACATGCGCAATACTGGTTGCCTACCTTGAAGGATTTGTTAAAATTACATTGAATCTTATTAAGTCTCTCCAAATATGAACTTGTCCGTAAAACTAGAGTTTGAAAGTATTTAGACTTAAATACTAAACATTTTATTGCCTAAATTTGAGGTTTAGTAAAAATAACAAATGCTAAATTTAAATCTTGTAACAATCTTAATATTCATCATTTTCAAACGGATGATGGGGGTGTCCACTCGACCTGCAACACAAAATGCGAAAAACTTAAATCCCAAATCGCTTGAAATCCTATAACTTACGCAGTCATTGGAACAACCCGGCCGTTACAATCAAATGTGTCAATATAATCAATATCCTCCTGCCTCAATTCAAAATCGAAAATATTGAAATTTTCTTGGATTCTTGATCTTGTAACTGATTTTGGAATGGTTCCTACACCTCTTTGTACTTGATACCTTAACAGAACTTGCGCTACAGTTTTGTTGTACTTCGCAGCCAATTCTTGCAAATTTGGATCGTCCATTAGATTCGGATCTCCTGGTTTAGCCCATGGTCTTTGCGGAGATCCCAAAGGACTGTACGCGGTTACCACAATACCAACAGATTTACAGTAGTTGATTAACCTTTTCTGGTTTAAATATGGATGGCATTCAACCTGTAAAATATAAGCAAATTTGATCAGAGTAATGTAAGAATAGGCATAATAATTAATTATTTGGACATAGGACAGAAGTTTTAACAACATCTAGCCACGATTCGTTTTACTGTTTTTATAGTATCTACACGCGAAATATGGAAAGAACAGCAAATCTGGAGTACAGTAGAGAATTTTGCAGATGGATTCAATTGTTGCAGCAACTGAAAAGAATTGTTATTGCATGCTCCAGAAATACTGTTATTAAGGAAAAGGACACGGAAATAAAAGAAAACACTGTAAGAAATTGGAACATTATTCAACGATATTTAGAATTTAATATGAAATAAGGCTAGCACAAATTAAAGCTGTTATTGATATTATAAGTGATATCACATAAATATTAGAGCATATGTCCAAATAATTAATACTGAGTGTTTTTGTAATAACAAAAAGTGGTAAATTATATTTTTTGGTCTAGAGAGACATCATTATGCCAGTCATGCGGTATTATTCCATACTATAACTTCAAAATAAAATATTTTGATTAATAAAGACGTTGGTTTAATATATTTGGTTAAATTATTAGTTACTAAGCCTTGAACAAGAAATGACTACCTGTAGAATAGCTGGTTTTATTGTTGAATTCTTTAGCACTCTTCCAATTTGCCTTTTGTTGAAATTAGATAATCCAATTGATTTGATTAAGCCTTTTGTTACTAAAACTTCCATTGCTTTCCATGTATCGATATAATCAACATCGCTAAATTGAATATTCCCCTGTTCATCTTTTGGAAATAATTCTCCATGTTCCTAAATCAAATATAACAAAACAAATATATCTACATGATTGACTCTATATGAGGTCATGTTAATGATGGAAATGAAATAAGGTCTATTTTCGAAGAACATGTAAGAAAAACGGCCCTCTTTCATTTACAAATATTACAAGAATGTAAAAAACACTTAATATAAGCATAAGCAACTACTTTTATTTTTATCTTTTCCTATCTTTACAAGATCAAATACTCATTTTGAAATATTAATTCAATTGCTTACCTTATAAGCCTGTGGCCAATGAATTAAATATAAATCAATATATTCTAATCCTAAGTTTTTCAATGATTCTCTAAGAGCACCCTCTACTAAGTCTGGTTTATGGAATATATTCCATAATTTGCTAGTAATGAAGATATCTTCGCGTTTTATAGCACCTTGCTGTAGCTTTTCCCGAAGTGCGTCGCCAACTTCTTTCTCATTTTGGTACACATAAGCACAATCTATATGTCTATAACCAATATCAATTGCATCTTTTACGGCTTGTTCAACTTCACCCGGTTGAGACTAAGGAAGAAAACTTTAATATATTGTATATTAACAATAAATAAGGTACAAATACTCACTTGCCACGTACCCAATCCGAAAATTGGGATTTGTAGACCGTTATTCAATGTTAACGAAGGTACTTTTGTCATATTACTTTCTTAATTAGAAAATTCAATAATCATACATATAATAAGTAAAGTGCCTTTAATGATAAAGTGTTAGTGTTGGGGTTACGCGGTTTTTATATGCTCTATCAATTCCCGTTTGCTGATATGAGATATGACGTAACGAATAGAATCCATAAATATGAATTTACACAACGTGAATATGCGTAAAACGCAAACACTATTAAAATGTAAGGTTCCTGTGTAAATCAAGGAACGCCATTTAAAGTCTTATACATTGTTAGATTGTTAATGTTAACATCAACAAAACTAAGCCGAAGTAATCGAGAAAACACTGTCAGATAGTTTAAATTCTACTTTAAATGGTCAGCCTTATAAGGTGATCATTGAAAGTCGTACTGAATGGGCATACGGGTTTCAAAGCAAGAGGGGTACTCTAGCATGCTACACGGACGGCTAAATAATAGAAGGTATTGGAACGGGTATAGGCATTAATTGGCCTAACTACTACCTTAAAATACCTACAGGTCTCCACACCAACATATTTCAAGCAATCTCTGCTTTGAAGATGTGCGTCATAAAGAACATCGAGAGAGGGATACAAGGCGCAATCATAACTATATGTCCTTGGTTGTCCGGAGCCTTGTCCATTTTCTACCAGTTCTATCAGGTTGATGATCTTCCTGGGGTCTTCGGTCCTCGGTGTTTGGTCCTCGGAGTCTTCTTCCTGGACTCCCTCCTCTGCTGTGTTCCTAAAACAGAAAAATATACGTTAATATGGTAGTAGTATATACTATGGTGATACTTATGCCAGCCTACTAAGGTGATCGTAGGTGGTCTTGTGCCTCGCTCCTGAAGGGGCTCTGCGGATGGTTGCGTTCTTCATTGCGGGATTCTCGCTGGTTAGCGTCTTCTCGAAAAAGTCTTTCTTGGGCCTTGCCAGGAATTCCTGCAGCTGCTCAGTCTCGCATAGGTATGTCAGTGTGGTCAACGAGGTGCGTGGGGGTACGTGCAGTACTAATCGCAAGCAGTGATTTTGTACACTTGCAAGGGAGGTAATATAGGTGGGTGCCGTCGTGACCCAGACGGGACTGGCATAGGTAAGGACCCGGCGTATGTGTGACTGGTACAGCATGACGCCCGTTTTCCAAACTATATTCATTCATGTACAAAATTTAGGGCAATTGCGACACAAAAACTACGTTACTTTGCGGTGAGTTCTAAACCATCAAGGGATCGAAGATAATGAAAAGGCAGACGTGCTGGCTAGAGAAGTAGCAAATATGCCCTCCATCGATCCTAAACCCTTCTATGGCATTCTATGGCTTACAAAAGAGCCACATCAAACAAGTAATTAAAACATGGGAGGGCAATCAAAAGATCTCGTACTGGGAAAATGATCCAGGACAAAAACAGGCGAAAGCATATATAGTATAATTCATATTAAGTTATACTAAAACAGCAAAAATGGTTGCCGGTTGTGTTAAGTAAAATTGCTTCAAAATCAGAATTTGTTTATTCCTTTTTCAAAAAGTTTTTTTTATATTTCTCCTTTTTCCTACTGACATCTCAGATTATCTGTTCTTTTTCATCCTGGCAAATCAAGAACAGCAACAGCAGAAATTCTAATATAAATACATCCAGATGAACTTCAACCAACAGGCCACCAAATATTGTAAAGAGTACAGCAAAAATTTCAGAAGGCTAGGAAGAGAAGAACAACAGCTAATATTACAGTTTATAACATGGAAAAAGAGCAGAGAATCTGAGATGTAAGTAGGAAAACGGAGACAAAAATAATTTTTTAAAAAGAGCAAAGAATCTGAGATGTAAGTAGGAAAACGGAGACAAAAATAATTTTTGAAAAAGAAATAAACAAATTCTGGAACGTAAAAGCATTCTTATTTAAACAACACAACCGGCAAAACAAAAAAAAAAAAAGAATGAGAGAACAGAAGAATAAGAATTGGTAACAATGGAGAGGTCTTCTCTTTTTGACAGTGGCGGTGCGTAATGACGTAACGGAGGGCCGCGCACGACAATGCTACTTCCTCGTGTATTTCCGTTGCATAGTACGATGTACACAGCATGCAAGGAAAATGCACGAGGAAGTTGATATCTATGTCAGCAGCATATTTAACGATGTCCTCTTGAGTCGGCTATTACAGGTAAATACAAATAAATATACATAAATACTAAAGACATCATTTCATATCCGAACAAAATATATGCGAATATCAATGTAGCAAATAACGTGTAATTTTGACCATGTGAATAGAGATTATAGCTACAATCCTATTAAGTTCTTATCATTTATCTTATGAATTCATTTAAATCCTATCTTAATAGAATGCAACAAACAATTTTTAATTAAATACATTTCATTTAAATATGCAGTTAAGCCATATCCAAACAAGAACATTTATCTTACGATAACGATACAGTAAATTAGTTAAATTCAAGGATATATGTGATCCAAATTCAAAAAATACCATGAATAACGTATTGAAGTGATATATATCTCGATAGATTTCACTGTCGTACTTGAACATATAAAAATACGAGTAAATTACATGTAACGTTATAATAATAATAAATTTATTAATCCAATGGGGAGCACTCAATTACAGGATATTACATTTAACATACTTAAATTCAGCTATACAATGTAAATAAAAATTAAAAAGAAATATTAGGTATACAGAAAGAAGACATTTTATTATTAACGGTCTGCAAATATAAATAAATTCTATTAGCATCCCTTGCCATTGCCAAAACTGGAATTTCGAAACTATATTTGTGCATGCATTTGGGAAATACCTGCATGCTAGCCGAAGAATATTGAATAAAACGCTAGATAGTAAAAATAGGCAGTGACTCTATTGTGAAGAATATTCAACAAAAATCTTGCGTATTGATTAATACGTTGCTGAAACAAAAGTTCCATTCCATGTCATCGCAATAGATCACTCTAACAGGCTCCTCTTGGTCGGTAAACTCTATTAATCCTAATGTCAATAGTTTCAAAAGTTTTCAGTCCAGACGATCAAAACTGAGGGCATGACCAAAGTAGATAGGATTCTGGTTGATGTATACAAGAAACCAACAGTTTTATTCTGTTAAACAAAACGTCACACCAAGATTCTGCGTCGAAGAGGCTCTCGATAATTGATAATTGCCAACATAATAGTATGTCGGTATTGGCGATGTTCTCCCAAAAAGTAATGCAGAGCAACACTTGCTTATTCAGCTTTAATTTGTTTATCTGGCATCAGTCATAATTGTAAGCAAATTACCTCGCAAAAGTGAGTTGTTATTAATTCCTCTATTTTTTTCAAAATGCTTCAAAAAGATCCATGTAGATTACGTTGATTTGAATCTTATTATCCGTGTTCTCACAGATAAATTCGGAAATCGTTGCTAAGTTGGTTAATGGTAGACCTTCTAGCTATGAAACCAAGTTGAAAGAAAAGGTGAAAAGGTGTGGAGTGTCGGGAAAAGAACATGCATCAAGCTTGTTCCTTCCAAGCTAAAGAAAGACACCAGAAGTTTTAATGAATAGTGTTAATTGCTGAGTACGACACTTCACCACTTTACTAAGCTTGTCCTTGAAAATTTTTCCAAGACAAGACCTAGGACCAATTCTGTAGATTGTTACGTCATTACAAACAGGTCTAATGGTACAGTTCAAGATTTAAGACGACTTTAACTGTGAAGTAAGCTGGTTTTGGAAAAACATTCCTGATATCAGCGGGGGCTGGTGGCGACGCACCCGCCAAAGACAATCCTTCAATTTTCTCGTGTATTTTTACACATACCACGAAAATACCCGAATCGAAATCTTGACCTTAACCTCCCATTTATGTCACCACGAACCGTCACTGCTTGATGCAACGTTTTAAATGCTTCTTAATGATTTTTAGACATACAACGATGAATTAATCATGAATCTATCTTTAAAATTAATCAAGAATATTATTACGGTCTATATTTTTTTGATTATTAGCATCTAAAGCTATGTAACGAAAGAACGACTCAATGGTTCTATGGTTTTGTTCCATTTCTTTGAAGTCTGCTGTATGTATACACTTCCAGTTTTAAAGGGAAAGCGGAGGTTCCTCATCTCGTTTTAAAATTCAGCTTGTAGTTTGGGTTGCCCACAATTACCAGACCAACTACTGTTTTTATTTTCACATTCCGTCGTATGTACGTGTTCCCGTCTTCAATCAACAAATGTGTTGACAAAAATTCGCTAGAAAAATAACGCCATGGATTCCTGTAATGCGGTTGAAAGAGAATTAGATCGTGTATTGTCTAAATTCGGGGGAATAAACGAAAATGGAACTCGTGCATTGTCGAATTTAATCATCTGCATTGAAAAATTAAAAGAAGACTATGAAGCTGGTAAGTCATAGCATAACAAAGAGATAGCCTGACTTTCAACATTGCTTTTGGACAAAGAACGTTTGTCTAAGGAACAGGATTACTTTCTAGCTCCTGAAAACGATGAGCTCTCCAAATTGCAAGCGGATGAACTTAAAGATATGATGACAAAAGTGAAAGAAGCTGTTACTCGATTAGCTACAGAACATAGAGATTCCCACAGTACAGTTTCAAAAGTTGGTAAAGCAATTGATAGGAATTTTGTACCAGATTATGGAGCAACTAGTCGAGATGATTTATTTAATACTTCTGAAAAACTTGAAATGTTGAATAAAATTGTATGTCAACATTATTACAGGCATGGTTATAAAGATGTTGCAGAAGAATTAGCGAAGGTATGTAAAGGTTAATTGTAACATATTTGTAAATAATGTACGTTTTACCATTTAGGAAGCTAACATAAGTCCAGAATTCAATAATAATGAACCATTCACTGAACTAAATCATATATTGGAAAGCTTAAAACAGAAAGATATCGATCCTGCATTAGCCTGGACCATAGCCCATCGTGAGAGTTTGGAGGCGAATAGTTCATCTCTGGAATTTAAATTGCATCAATTTAGATTCATTGAAATATTGTCAAAAGGCCCAGCAAGTCAAAATGAGGCAATTGCATATGCTAGAATGCATTTTGGACGCTTTGCATATAGGCATGCAAAAGGTAATGTTAGACTTTAAGGTAATCCTGCACTTTTGGGCTCCCATTTCGTATGATCATTGTTCACATATAAAAACCAATACAACGCTGCCAAATGTTTGTTGGTTATCGTGACATTGAAGTTTATTATTATTAGTTTAGTTTAATTTTCTAATTAAAAACAGTTTAAATGCTCTGAAACTCTAATTAATTCAAAAGTAAATAAAACAGCCAATTTCTTGAGCAGTTAATGGTCTAATTTATTTTCTTTGTTTAATGTGCAACATTTCCACAATGGTCTCTTACACACAAGTTGGATTTAACCAATTTTTGGACTGTATTATTACTTGTATTAAATTTTAATATGTATTTTGTGATATTGTGTCAGTTTTTATTATTTATACTTGGCACGTGGCATTATTTGATTTATCGTACTACTTGAAATTTGCACGTTAACCAAAGAAAATAAATTACACTGTTAACTACTCAAGGAATTGTCTGTTTTATTTAAATTTAATTAATTTTCTCTATTTAAAATGTCAGAAAAAGGTGGTTTAACGATACTGAGTGAGAAAAGGCAATCAAATGATCATTATTGCTGAAAATACAATTAATACCACAGCCCACACTGCATATCACAGGAAAGACACTGGAAAGTGGACACCCGATCAAGCTTTAACATTGTGTATGTGTAGGATAACAATTTTGGGCTTTTATTAAGGAAAGGACAGGAAACGAACTGGGAGTATTAATGGAAATGAAGGATTAAGGTCTACAAATATTAGAAATATGTGAAACAAGAAAGACAGTAAGGGGTGTAATAAACGTAACAGAT
This sequence comes from Marronus borbonicus, assembly GCA_902655005.2. Lineage (NCBI taxonomy): Eukaryota > Metazoa > Arthropoda > Insecta > Coleoptera > Scarabaeidae > Marronus > Marronus borbonicus. The sequence goes on along the minus strand of LR737391.1, from coordinate 2,480,706 downwards.
ATAGTATATACTGATGATAGTGGCACTGGAGGAAATTAGTAGAATTCAGGCAAAAACGTCCAGATTAATGTATATACATCAGAATAGAATTAAATATAAACAAAAAGGAATAGATGAAGCATCTAAAGAACAAAGAACTAAACAATATAAAAAAACCCTATAAGGGAAGTGTAATATATTTCAGGAAATGCTACATAAGGTGGCAAGAAATATATATTGGAAAAGAATCACAACAAATGAAAGAAATAGTCAAAAGAAAGAAAGAAGCATGGAAATAATATACCCAAAATATAACCTATCAAAACAAAGAAGAATAGGGTAGCATAGGGAATAGAGTTAAAAAAGAAATTAAAAATGCTGAAGTGGAGCTGGGAATAGTTTGGAGGAGAATTAGAAACCAGTTTTAGGAATAGTAACAGAAACCTCTGGCAAAAAATTAAAAGTATGTGGAACAAAAAAGAAGGAGATAAACATAAAAGACAAAGAAAACCGCCTAAAAAGGAACGAAGGAACAAACCAAAAGGAAGAAATAAATGAAGAATTAATAGAAAACGCAACTTGAAAGATCAGAAAAGCATATAAAACCTGAAATGGTCAAATACCTAGGATAGGGAGGGAAAACATGCTTATTGGCAATACTCAACGAAACTTGGAAAACAAGTACCAAGAGGCTGGAAAGAAAACTTATTGATAGTAACACATGAAAAAAAAATTCAAATGTGAAAATCATAGAGCCATATGCCTGTTAAACACCAACATAAACACCAGGTTTATATCCTTCTTTGAACCTCTTTTGTTCACTAATAGACTATTGAACAACTTATTAAACACTTTCAAATTGAAATTTTTACTCAAGACCATTCAACTTGGAGGAAATGCTACGTACAACTTGCCTAGACGACAGCTAGACCTAAAGTCATAAATAAAATTAGCGTTGTTTTTCACCATTGTTCAAATACGTTGGCAATTATTTTATTCCATGGACACCTATGATAATTTTTACCCATTGAAAATGTACTATTATTGAAATAAATGCCGAATGGAAAGATTTTTGCTGTAGCATGATGCTGGGATTCTGTGTTCTCTAATGACACTCTTGCCCACATGCAACACTACAACGTTAAATTACACTTCGAATTTAGATGAAACGGACCGAAAGACATTTAATTGACAAAGACAACTTCTACACGACTAACGTATGCATTAGAACTTGCTGTAGTAAATTTTAAACATTAACGTGATGAAAGTAGAATGACAGATAAAAGTAGTTAATACAAGTCTTCCCCACGATTGTCGCTGGCTGGACATATATTAATTTTCTTATTTTTACGCCCCAGAAATATTCGGCTAAGCACAGGGATCGGGCTTCCTACCAACAGATGGATCCTCATACCCGATAGGTGGACAATGTGAAATGCCAAGATGAGAAACGAATCTGGCGCTGATGATAGCTAACGTCGTTGTTGTTATTTTTTACATTACAGTATACAGACATATGAAGGGCAAATCATAGATACGACATCGACATACGAATATCTCGGGGTAGTGCTCACATAAGATAGTAAAAAGAAAATGCAAATAGCCAATATAAATAGGAAAACGAATCGAGTTTACTATGCCTTAAACAAAACGATATTCGGCAAAAAAGAAGGGAGTCAAGAAATGAAAATGAATGTATCCAGGTTAACGATAGTACCAACACTACTGTATACCAGCCAGATATGGGTAACGAGCGAAAGGATAGAAAGTAGGGTAAATACGACGGAGATGAAATTAACAAACAAATAAACTATTTGATATACTTCTTTATACTCATATTGTAATTTGATAACATTGTATAGTTATGCGCATGCGTAGATGAACCACATGAAATGGGAGCTGTAAACTGCAGGATTACAGACTTGAACATTCTAAATTTACCATTTCGATTTTGTAGACATTCAAACATTAATGGGAATGATCTTATATCTTCATAGTGGATTAAAAAATTCGCCTTATCAAATTCTATTTGCAACTGATCGATGGGTTGAGATTTACGACATATTTACTAGAGACGCATGTTTACTTCTAGGTGTAAGTGTAAATAGTCCTTTGACAATTTGTGTTAATGCTGGATGTACTGCGGTACCAGCCCTATTAAATATAAAACAAATAATGAAAGATAGACAGGTAGCCGGTATTTGGAATGGAAAAGAGGAGCTACCGGTAAGTTTGTTAAATCGATTTTACAAATCATCGTATCAAATGTTTTTTTCTGTTAGATTGAAATTGATGTGGGAAGCGAGAATAATTACCATTCTAGGTTCGCTTGTCCAATATTGAGACAACAATCAACAGAAAATAATCCTCCAATGCGCCTTATATGTGGTCATGTAATATCTCGGGATGCACTGAATAAGTTGTGTAATGGAAATAAGTAAGTCAATATTTCAAACACATAAATATCGGCACCCTCCGCACCACACAAGTTTAATTTATTATATTACTATATAATAAATTAAACTTGTGTGGTGCGGAGGGTGCCGATACTGATGTGTTGTTTGCCATACTACGCCACAGTCCTTGCTATCGTTATAAGTCAATATTTGCTCCTTAATGATGTCTTCAAGGTCATAATATCTTTTTCAGAATGAAATGCCCATACTGCCCAATGGAACAAAGTCCTGCCGATGCAAAATTAATCTATTTTTAACTGAAATATGTCTTTTGTATATTATCTTTTATTAAGTCTTTATCGCGGTTCACCTCGGCGTGCTAGGTACTGACCTAATGTGGTTTTGAAGAATTGAAAAGCAAACTCTTTTTTTAATAATTTTACTTTGCTTTGGTTATAATATTTATTTGTTGTATGATTTAGTTTAAGTGAACATAACTAAAGCAAATACTTTTAAATTTCTTTTCAAGAACAAAGAATATGAGATCAATAATAATTTTTTGCGAATGAAGCAGCTCTCTTTTCAAGACTTTATAATCTATTTAGGTTTGTTTCAGCATGTTGAGGACGCCTGAATATTTTGTATTAGTGGTAGAATAGATTGGTATGTTACTACTTATTCAGTTTATCTTCTATAATGTGATCTCTGACACGTATTTAATAAAAATATTTGTTTTTTTTTATACAATGTTGGCTTTTATTTAAAGCTAGCCGTTTAGTCCATTAAATGTTACAAGGATTGCTTAATCCCTATCTTGTAATACAATGGGAAATCCCGCGACGTCACGCGTGTCAGGGCGTCGGTTGTTATACACTACGTTGTGTTTTGATTGTTTTATTTCCTTTTTTTCTTGTTTAAATACTTTCAATATAACTTTTGTGTTATTGCTTCTTGAATTTATCAGTGGTAGTTTATAAGTGATTAATGGAAGTGATAACTTCGTCAAAGCCTATTATTGTAAAATAAAGCCATAAATAAATATTCAAAATTGAAGATGTTAAATTACCCAAAAATACAAGATATAAGTATAATACACTTTTATAAATGATTAAAATTAGAATAATGAATATAGGATTTTCCATTTAATATAAGAAAGTGATTTGACCTTAGTGATAGTCCAAATCAAAACAAACCGTCCGTCTTAACCCCATTATGCAGTATAGCTCTTATGGGAGTAGCGTACAGAGTTGCCAAATCTTTCGACAGTTTCCGCTATGCGATTTGACGTTCGGCAGTGTCAAAACATAAACCATACCTTACTAAACATTAGTTTTCTTATTGAACGTTAGTTTAAAACATTTCCATAAAATATTTTCCTGGATATGCATACAAGCTTAAAATTTAATATAGCAGCTTAAACATAAAGAGCTGCAAGCTTGGGTAACACGATATCCTTGTCCAGCGTCATTTTTGAAAGATTTGTTAGTTAGGAATGTTATGATGTAAACAGATTGCAAGTGCTAGCAAGATAAGCACTTGTAGGCACTCTTAAAAGAGCGGTTATATTGGCTATATGATAATTCTAATGATTTAAGTAAATTTAATATTACTAATACCACAACAAGCATAAGTGGATTGAGGCGACAGTATAAAGTCCATGTACATCTGACTGCACAGCAAGCGGTAATAGAGATAGCTATATTGGTGTGTTAGAGATATAATAAGAGATGCAAGGTCCCCTATCCATAGTGCGTATTGAGGTTGAGAACTATAGTGTGTTAAGTTACTAAATGTAGTAGAAATAAAAATAAGGTTACAAAACTAAATATATGACCTGTAAGAATGCTGCCAATGCAATGCTGCTTTGTTATAAAAAAGAAAAACATTTAAATAGACGTTATATGAAACATTTCCCTAATTCGCAGCCATAAAACTGGCTACTCAGTCATGAAATGTCTTTTCACGCAAGTCCGCCTGTATAATCTTTAGCAATCATTTCTATTTTACCATTAAGTCTAATGCTTCGACTAAAAATAAATACAATTTAAAATATTTAGCTTAAATGTGTAAGATAGACACGCCTCTTAAATTTTAGTCAACATTTTCGGAAATAGTTAATGTTTCAAAAAGGGCTTGAGTTATGTATAGGAAACATAGTAGTAATTTGCCTTTATTTAGCCCTTAGTATCAAAATGTGCAATAATATACAGGTTGTTCCATTTCAATTTTCACAACTTTGACGTGTTTTTTTGTGCTGCCCAGTATATATCACAAACATTTTAAAACTTGCTCCCAATGAACCTACACAGCCCATAACTTTTTGTATAAAAACCGACGTCACTGTAGTCCGCCACTCTGTACATAAGATTTACCTGTACATTCTTTTAAATAGAGGCGAAGCATTCTGTTGTTCAAACAGTATCATTTTCATCAGTTCATCAGTTTAAAAACTCAATTTATCAAATCAAAGAAAATGATATAACAATGAATGTTTATTAGCGGCTGCTGGTGCATCGTAGCTACGGAGCTGCAGAATACAAGAACAGCGTTTTGATTTCCTCGTATATTTTTGTCAACTACAAAGAACACGATATGCAACGGAAATACAACGAGGGAATCCAAGCTTAGTATTTGATCACGTAAATTAAATCTTAATCAAAAGAAAATAAAAACGGTTCTTCAAATATTAAAGCAAAAGAGATTAAACATTAAGTTTAATTTCTTTTAGTTATTAGAACGATTATAAAACAATTAATGATGTTCCTCAATAAGCCATTTTTGATAAATAATTTTGTAATATGATGTAACTTATGTAGCCACATTCTAGAATGTCATTTAGGTTGCCTATATTTAGGCATCCTATTGTCTTCATATATTTCGAGTAACTGAAAATGAATTTTGATAAACTTTCGAATTAGACAGACCGGAGACCACATAAATAGATACCACGATTAACTAGTACCCATTAATGCGACGAGGTTTCAGTAGATAATTTTATCTTGTGCGTGTGTAATTCATAAAATAAATAGAACCTTATCGTATTTTGCTATATGCCTTGTTTAACAACGTATTTTGCAAGAAAAATATTTAATTATAATTTTGGTAGAATAATAGTGCGATATTTTAACAGAAGAATGGATTCAGAGGATCATATAATGTATTCACATGATGTCATAAACAATTATATTTCCAGTAGTGGATTACCAAGGAATCTAGCAATTATTGAGTATTTGAAGAAAGTAAAATATGCTCCTATTGGTGACTTTAAAACAGGTAAGGATTTACTTTTTTTGGTGAACTTGTAACTACATTTTCTGAGTGATTTAGGTTTAGAATGGTTTAATGTCTCCGAATCATTAAGCTTCTCGAAGCATTTGAAAGGGAAAATAGTTGTGTTAGATTTCTTCACATACTGCTGTATAAACTGTATGCATATTTTGCCTGATCTAAAAGAAATTGAAAATGAATTTAGTATAGAAGATGGATTAGTTGTGGCAAGTTATTTGTATTTGTATATAAAGCAACATCTAATATTATTCCTTTTTAGATTGGGGTTCACAGTGCTAAATTTATAAATGAAAAGGATTCTAAAAATATCTTAGCGGCTGTACAGAGGTACAATATATCGCATCCTGTAGTGAATGATAATTCATCCGATATGTGGCAAAAATGCGAGGTCAATTGTTGGCCCACTTTATTACTTCTAGGACCAAATGCAAATCCATTAGTAATGTTACTAGGTGAAGGCAATAAAGAAGATTTAAGGATGTACATAAAAAATGCATTGAATTATTACAAGTCAAGAAAAGAAATTTCGAATCATTCATTACCAGTAAAATCAGCATTTCATCTTTTACCAGAATTAAAGGGACCATTATTATTTCCAGGAAAGATTACTAATTTTGCTGATAATGATGGAAATGACCTGATAGCAATATCTGACACTGGTAACCACAGAATTTTAATAGTGACTAATGATGGATCTATCATACAGCAAATTGGTGGGACCGCAGCTGGTTTAAAAGATGGAAATTTCAGAAATGCTCAATTTAATGCACCTCAAGGCTTGGTATTTCAAAACAAAGATATCTTATTTGTTGCTGATACTGAAAACCATGCTATACGAAAAGTAGATTTGAAAAATAACAAGGTAGAGACTTTGGTTGGGAATGCAATTCAGGGTCATGATCATTTAGGAGGTGAAAAGGGAAAAGCACAGCTTATTTCATCTCCTTGGGATTTGTCATTATACAAAACGCCAGCTGGTAAAGATGTTTTAATAATTGCAATGACAGGTACCCATCAAATATGGGCCTATTTCATTGAAAATACAGAATGGTGGAAATCTGTACAGTATAAGGGAGGAATTTGCAGGGTTATTGCAGGAAGCGGTAGGGAGGAAAACAGGAATAATCAGTATCCTCATGCAGCAGCATTTGCACAACCATCTGGATTAGCCCTCTGCAAGAAAAACAAGGAGGTGTATATAGCCGATAGTGAGAGTTCCAGTATTAGACGATTATCTCTAATTGATGGAAAGGTTACTGCTGTTGTTGGAGGTGACAGAAACCCAAATGTAAGTATATACACTCAGCAAGCTTATAATTTAGTTCTAAAAAGACTGAATTCTAAATTTGTCAAGAGATCATAAATTCAAGCAAGCTATCTTCAATTCGAAGGACACTCCGGCAAAATCATTTATTATAACAGATGGAGCATAAGGTTAAATTTTGCAAGTTGCCCGTCCTCCTTGAAGTTTCAATATTAAGTTCTAATAAACCCAAGCATATTTAAGTTTACTAAAACTTTGCACACAGCTTGCGGATGTGGTCGAAAGTGTACAGTAACTCCGCAACGCTCTACAAATATAGGGGAAGGCATCTTGTAAATCATGGGTGTGGATCTGTAAGAGAGTTCTTAGCAGGACTAAAGTGAGTTTAAGTTTCGCTTGTGTTTTCGGCTCTATTCTTTTGCATTTCCTAAGTTGTCATCATTAATATTTCCTTCCATTGACCCTGACCAAAATTGTGTGATTATATCAAGCGTGTACCAGATGACCTGCCTCGTGTTTTGATTCTTATTAAGAAAAATGTGGATTAATTAGTTATAAAGAAAGATGGACCACCGGTAAATTATTTATAAGGGCTCTAACAGTCATATGCTTTGCCAAATTGAATTTAGCAACTTTGCTAAGTTCAACCTCATTTCATGTTATAGATCGCTGCAGTAACTCACGTATTTGGGGCAGCCAGTACATACCTCTTCTAGCACAAAGCACGATAATGATGGCTGCATGATAATTATAATTTTGTATAACTTATTTTGATGAGCATAACATACTTGCGGTATCCATACAAGTAATGTTAATATTTAGCGGTTTCCAAAGGAGTGTTGGTCGATGTTTGTGTGTCCGTAATTTATACATCCTATATATATTATTTTATGATGAATAAGAGTATAGTATTATATGTAAAGGAAAAGGAATAATACGAAACTATACAACTGAAGATCGATGAAGTTGCATTGAATTATAGTTAAAGAATACGTCGATGCCATATTTGGAAGTAGTGCTTTTTGGTGCCAAAGGAAAATCGCCCTAGTTATCAGCTCAACGATGTTGTCTTATCCATCTCAATGTTTCTTTTTTGCTAGACCTAGTGTGTATAAAGGCGAACTATAGTTAGGGATTGGATGGAAAATATTTTTTTGTCAGGTTCCTAAGATCCCTTATATGGGCTATTGCATTTTTATTCATTTCGTTTGTGTAACTTAAAAGTTAATGTTGAATCTAGTAGCATGTGCATACGTTTCGTGGATGTTATAGGAACTAATGTGTTATTTAGGGCCAGAGATTGAGGATTTTCTGTGAATTGGGCGAGAAAAACTAACGTATTGGATTTTTGTAGTTTCCACCACATGGTTAGTTTGTCCGTTAATTAATGCAGCCTGTGTAGGGCTATCACAATTGCTGTGAGAAATCGAGGTAGTAGTGTCGGAATATTGCAATATTTCCGATTACTAGTAGTACGTATTCTCATTTGGTCCCGATTGTAAGAGTTAGCGGATAAAATAAAAGAATAGGGACAATGACAGTCCTTGAAAAATACCTTGTAAGGAAATGGCATGGTGAGTTATTGATTTGGACTTGCAGGGATCATTCTTCAAGGATTCAAATTAGTATCTCTCGTTAAATCCAAACCACGAATGAGATTTTAAAATGCTGTTTACAAATGTTTTATATATCGTTTCAATGTTTAATAATATTATTTTGCTTTGTTTTAGAATTTATTCGCTTTTGGCGATCGTGACGGAAAACTTTATGATGCAAAACTTCAACATGTTCTTGGATTAGCTATTTCCAGCGACGAAAATTACTTATACGTAACCGACACTTATAATCATAAAATTAAAAAGGTAGATATAGCAGAAAACAAAATCTGTACCTTACAAATAACTAATACTGTTACATCTGCTGACAAATCCATAAATCTTTTCAATGAACCGGCTGGATTATGCGTTAGCAACGCTAATACGCTTCTTGTGGCAGATACAAACAACCATTGTATTAAGATATTAGAAATTGATTCAAATAATTGCATTAGGGACGTTAAAACAATGGAATTAAAATTAGATACGACAGATAGTCCCGCGATCGATAAGTCCAAATACGAAATATTTCCAGTAAAATCAATAAATTTTAGTTGTAAAGGAGGTAAATTAATAATTCAAGTGAATTTAAATTTCTTAGGTTTAAACTTAAGCGAAGAGGCACCACAGAAGTGGTTTGTAGATCTTCCAAATGCATCTTGGTCTTGCGTACCTGTAAGTGGAACATCAACAGAAAATATTGATCTAGTTTTAAGTGTACCAAAGCTTGCTACCACTACCGCTTCTATTGATTTGGTTTTTAATCTTATAACTTGCACAGCTGATTCATGCTATCCGAAAAGTTTTATTCTGAGGCAACTTATACAAACAAGCGACAGCGGTGTAACTAGTTTTAATAGTCAATTAAACGTTGATTTGCACGTTGATAAAATTCAATTAAGCAAATCATAAACAAAATAATGTTGTTTAGGGTGCAAGGTTGCAAATATATGGAGATATTTATTTATTTATATTGTATTAGTACAAACTAGTTAGTACTACTTAGTACTAACATTTTTATAACGATTGTGTAGGACTTGGTGATAATAATAATTTTTTTTTGTAAATTGTGTTTGAATGAATAGTTACAATAGCCACCATTTTTCCCGTAATACCTTTTTGGACACATTTTTAATTTGAAAAAATACACATAACGTTACAGACAGTAGCTGAAAGCTGTTTTGTCTGCAGTAATAAATCGTTGTGAAGTAAAAGTTAGTGCTCTCGCAAATTGCAATATAAATTGTGTAGCTAATGTTTTTGGTGCTATGACTGTGAGGTAGCATGGCAAACATTGACAACACCACATTATTTGATTCATTTAGAACAATTGTTTTGGGAATTCGTGAATTTCCATTGTCAACCGTACAACTGAATGATTTCAGAGATTTTAATTCTAACACGCCTTATTCTATCTCGTCTCTAAAAGATATTTACAAGTACCTACTTTTGCCGCCTATATACTCGTAAAATATGTGGCCGTTTTACATCAGTAAATCCGAACTTGCGTTCTTCAATTAAGGTTTTTCAATTTAATATGCCCGGTGGTTTCACGTACTCGTTTTGTTCTATACTTAACGATTCAACTTTTGCGTAGCAAGTAAATGCTTCAGCTGCAATTTAAAATAAGTGATATTTATTCGTTTAGAACAGTTAAAAGGTTTTTCTACTAAAAATGAAACAATAGATTCGCTGACAAAATTGCTTTTTATTCGACACCCTTTGAACGAAATATAAAAAGAAAACAAAATACAAAAAAGAAATTTTAACACACATAAAAATAAAAGTTACAAAACGGAATTTTTAAACAGTAGAAAGACGTCGCTTTCTAATATTCTTCTGCTCCTTCGCCCTCGCCTTCGCCAGAGTCCATGCCGACTTCTTCATAATCCTTCTCGAGGGCCGCCAGATCCTCACGAGCTTCTGAAAATTCACCTTCTTCCATACCTTCACCTACGTACCAGTGGACGAATGCACGCTTGGCGTACATAAGGTCGAATTTATGATCGAGACGTGCCCATGCTTCGGCGATGGCTGTGGTGTTGGACAACATGCAAACAGCACGCTGTACTTTAGCCAAATCACCTCCTGGCACTACAGTTGGGGGTTGGTAATTGATGCCAACCTTGAAACCTGTTGGACACCAATCGACGAATTGGATGGTTCTCTTGGTTTTTATGGTAGCAATGGCAGCATTTACGTCTTTTGGTACAACATCACCTCTGTACAACATGCAGCAAGCCATGTATTTTCCGTGACGTGGATCACATTTTACCATCTGATTAGCTGGTTCAAAGCAAGCGTTGGTAATTTCGGCCACGGAAAGTTGTTCATGGTAAGCTTTCTCTGCAGAGATTACTGGGGCATAGGTAACCAGAGGGAAATGAATACGTGGGTATGGGACCAAGTTAGTTTGGAATTCGGTCAAGTCAACGTTCAGGGCACCATCGAATCTTAAAGAGGCTGTAATAGAAGAGACAATTTGACCGATTAATCTGTTCAAGTTCGTGTATGTTGGTCTTTCAATATCCAAATTACGCCTACAAATGTCGTAGATAGCTTCGTTGTCAACCATGAACGCGCAGTCTGAATGTTCGAGGGTAGTGTGGGTGGTAAGGATGGAATTGTATGGTTCTACAACCGCCGTGGAGACTTGCGGTGCTGGATATATGGCAAATTCTAATTTTGATTTTTTACCATAATCTACAGACAAGCGTTCCATCAACAGTGATGTGAAACCCGATCCAGTGCCGCCACCAAATGAATGGAAAATTAAGAAGCCTTGCAAACCGGTACACTGGTCTGCCAATTTGCGAATACGGTCCAATACCAAATCGACAATTTCTTTGCCAATTGTGTAATGTCCACGAGCGTAATTATTCGCGGCATCTTCCTTTCCCGTGATAAGCTGTTCGGGGTGGAATAGCTGGCGATATGTGCCCGTTCTTACTTCATCCACCACTGTAGGTTCCAGGTCGACAAATACGGCTCGTGGAACGTGCTTGCCGGCGCCGGTCTCACTGAAGAATGTATTAAAACTGTCATCTCCACCACCGACAGTCTTGTCTGACGGCATTTGCCCATCAGGTTGGATGCCATGTTCAAGACAATACAATTCCCAACAGGCATTACCTATTTGCACACCAGCTTGACCAACATGTACTGAGATACACTCACGCTGAAAAAGAAACAAAAATTAATCCTATAAAATTAAAAACACTAGTTTTCGTTAATAATATAGCCAACTCGGTTTGTACTCTACAGTTAAAATACTATAAAAAGAATGCTACAAAAAATTATTCGTGAATACTTATATACGTATACTTCGTAAAATAATATTTTTTTAGAGAATTAATCGTCGTAGATAGATTTTTAGCACACATGCGTCGTTAAAATATGAACTGCAACGACACAAACCAATTATTGATTGGAGCATGCGCTTATTGCTGGTGGTGGACTCGCGAATTAAAGACTTTTATGACATTTTTACGTAAAAATTACGTAGAAGAGAATCTTTTGGCGGTAATAAGTTAAGTTATTAATTACTTTATTAATTATCTATAAGCAAATATTCTGAAAAATTGTTTCAATTTATTTATTAAGCTCGTTTTTTTTTTCCCTCATAGAAAGACGCCATCGATGTATGGGGAGCCGCCCTATTGAAATTGTTACAGAAAAATGTTGTGCGAGGGATAAATTAAATACATTGTGTAAATACTACACAGCTTCTACCGATACAGCCTATTTGAAATGAAATTAATCCCTCTAACTTTCGTTAACCTTGAGAACAGAATACTTTTGGTAGTAACTGTACATCGACATCTCCAAAACGAGCAAATAGTTTTTACATGACTATTCACACATTTCATTAAACACGTCTAAATCTTTATGAGCAAACTAATCTTTACTTAGAAGTTCATTTCTGGTTATTTACGACCCACCTATATGCGAACCTCTTTATAGCAATTATTGATTAGATACAAGCCCTACAAGAAGTTCGTTAGCAACCGGCAAAATGGCGTCAAACACGCGTACATTAACGGTTTCGATGGATCTTTTCTCGTATTATTCTATTAAAGCCAAATATGCGGTTTTACCGGTTATATTAATATTTAGTTAATAAGATTCTATTATTGTTTCGTATTAGTTACGCATTGTGGCAAAAAAAATCATAGGTATTACAGATAAATTTGTATTCGATTATTTATGGAAATAATATAAAAGAAGAACTTACCATTTTGTTTGTAGAGTTTTAAAGTACTATGAATAAAATAGAATAGCACAGAAGTGTAGATATCACTTGGAAGCGCTAGCAATGTGGCAATCCAAACGAACTTGATAGATTTTCAACTGTCGGTTGCTATATATAAGCTGCGTGACGTCACGACAACGCCTAAAATTTCATTGGTTCCCCACGCTTTTCCTTAACGGAAACCGCATCACGTTGGCGTCTACTGATTTGTATTTCGAATAAATTAAATGTTTTGCAGGGTTCATTTTTGTTTGTCGGGGCGGCGGGGATAAAATTATCTTGAAGAATAAATATTTGTTTATTTATTATTTATCCTTTTTAAAAAGTACTTAATTAAATATTTAAATTTAATAAACATGTTTATTATGCTAAAATGTCATTAAAATATCATCGATGTCACCCATAAATAGACAAGTAACAACTGTCTCTTTTATGTCTATTCAAGTATCTATTTTTAACACGTCTATTTTAAAATCAAAAGGGTTCCAGTGATTATTTTTAAAGGACCTGCATTTTTAAGTCCGTAAGATTGTTGATTATAGAATGTACATAAATGGTTTCTTTTAACATCATAACAAATGTTTCAGAAATCCTTATTACGTGATAATTATATTTAATGGAAGTGACTCATTAATTCATGTATTGATCGTCCTACTCTGGTGAGTTCAGGTCCATATTTGGATACTACGACTATATGAGGTCATCGCTAGTTCTCCTTGTTAAAATGGACAGGTTTCTTGTTCCAGATATGTATACCAATGCAATACGTAGGTTTTCATTTTCAATTAGATAACCCACGTGATATTTTTAACGTAAACACCATCTGTGATACCTACCCTTAAGAAAATAGGTAGCTAGGAACATGATTTCCCATTTTGTAATTGATATAAAACGAAAAATGTACAAATAATGATAATAATCCAGAATTTAATCAAATGTAAAGGGGACACTAATGATATCTTGAATACAGATTAAACTATATAAAATATAAATAATATTCACTGCAGAGTAAGTATACGTTAGAAAGACATGCATAGTTTGGCTGGTTTCCAGTCAATGGTTTTATATTTTTTAATCTCTAGTAGTGTCGGTGAACTTTTAGTAATGCATACATAGTACAATGCACAACGTAAAAGAATCAATAATTTCGGTGTTATACACCGTTATTATACGGTTTCTCGGCTATAAGAATCTTAAGAAGCAATTAAATTGTTAAAACAATATGGTAATCTCTCTTTTACAATAACGAGGTCGGTGAAATTGAGGCAAATCTCTTGATACAATCTTAGAAAGCGTTGCGTTAGCCAAAGTTAACGTTCGAGAATCATCTAAGATAGTTTTTGCATCGATTATGCCATATTTGAAGTCGTCCAGTAAAATAAGATCGATTTACATGGATGTGAATTTTCTAAAGATCATATTTTTTTAAATTTAAAACAATAAACAAACCAATGGGAATAAGATATAAATACAACATGGTTTAGTAAAAGATGAGCATATACGGTGGAAAAATTTTAAAACCAGATTGAAACATTTTCAAGTTGTATAGACAACCATGTTCACACACGTCTTTCAAGCGAAAAAGCATCCCAACGTATAGGCAACCCAACTATGCCAGTAACTCTTCAAAAATCATGTAGAAAAAGACGATTAATTTTATAGACTTAAACAATATAATGTAATACAACTAATAAGATGCACATATCCCACTTCGAAGTGCATACACAGTAAATAATTCGAATGCATAACATGTTTCCGATTTTCTTTTATTCAAATTAAAACAGTTACATATTTTAAATAACCATTTATTATAAACGAGACTATATTATGACAATAAAGCTATATTAATTTATTTTGATGGTGCCATAAGCTTTTCTAATTCTTGAATTTCCTTTGCAGCTGCTATTTTCCTCTCTTCGGCAAGTTTAGCATCTCTTATGACTTTTTGTTTCGCTTCAATTTCACGTAATGCATTCTCTTTCTTTGATAATCTGCCTTGATGGAAAGCGCCGTACAAAACACCGACTGTTAACAAACTCCATCGCCCAAACTAGAAATGAAGATAATGTATTGAACGTATAAGGTTAGGTGTTATTATGTAATGGTTTCAGATGGATATGAAATTTCGAAGGAATGAATTTGTTTAATTAGTATTACCTTAATAAGTGGCGACACTCTAACTGGCGCTGGTAACCCAGACATCGTATTTTAATTTTATTTTAAAATTATTTGAGTTCTTGGAATGGATGTTAAATAAATTTGGTAAGCCCGATTGTCAAAATCGTTGCCAACCTAAAAGTGGGAAATTGAAATTTATGTTTCTCATCGAATAAAATGACGTTCCAACTGCGCATGTAACAAAAGTATTCCATCACGGGAATATATTTCTTCTCTATTTTACGAAACGTTAATTAGAGTGAGTTCCACACATGTGACGTGAGTTTCTTTTTAGTCAAGAAACAGATTTTCTGTTGCATCCAATAATTTATTGCGAATATTAGTTGCAATCATGGCCGCGCTGCTTATGGTTGTGTCAGTCGTAGGATCAATCCTTCTTACTCCTTTTTTGATGTTATTAGTGAGTATTATATTCTTGGCATCTATTGGAAAATCATTAGGAGTTAGAAGGTTGTATATCAAGCTGCTTCTTATGATATTCGAGGTAAGTGATAGTGTTGTTTTCATCTTTGACGTCTTCGTGTCTGACAATTCGTGGGTAATTCATTGCAATTAAATTTTTAAGTGTATTTGATTACTTTACTTTATTATTTTATCGATTACGTAGGAAGCTGATCAAATTAATGTGCCCTTCATTCAGGAATTTTATTAAATCTTAACATTTATGCCAATAATTTTCATAAAAAAATTTTTTTTTTGATCATTGATCCTGATATGGATTTCAAGTGATTCAAATTGGTCAGAAGTTTGAAATTATTTTCACGGTGATGCTTGCTACACCGTCTGGTTTAATTGAATGAAGGCTTTATTGTTACTTGTGTAAGTATCTAATTTTAAGTATTTCAGTAGCACTATTAGATGCAGTTAATACCTGCTTCAAATTTTTGTCGTCGAGATTTAACTTTTTAAGTGAGGTGAAAGTTTTTAATTTAATTTTTCGTATAAATCTAGATTAAATAGATAGAAAATACTTTTATGAATGAATTTGCTACTATAGGTTGGTTGATTGTGTATATTATTAAAGTAAACTTTGGTTAAATATTAAACAATTGTGGGACATCACTTTTAAGTAAGATACGCAAATTTTGTTATTGTGTTTTCTCATTTACATAAAACGGTCTCCTTATTAATTGAAATTTATTGAAGTATATGATCGTTATATGATTTTCATGTGGCTTTGCAATTTTGAAATGTAAATGTGAGGTCAATCTTCTATATATTATACTTAAAATAATTCATTCTGATATGGATGAAAAGATAAAAAAATAATATTTTCATTATTTATGCTATCACAATTACATAATTCGAATGAAAAAAAAACTTATATCAACTTATTTCGAATTTAGGCTGAAGATGGTGAAGGTTACTGAGTTTATCATTAAAAAGAAAACATACCTGTGTGTGTTTTAAGTTCATTAACATTCAAGTATTGTTTGGTTTACGGTTTTACTTTCATGATTTACATATTTGGAAGGTTTTGTATGTCGCATAATATAAATTTAAACCTCTGTATTCTATTGCGCCCATTTCTTTATTTTACCTAGTATATTATGCAATTGGTAGGAATATTAAATATTGACAGTTGTGAAGTTCAGAAAATTTATTTTAGTTCAATGTCAATTTTCGATTACATATGGTAATACCTTCTTCGGAAGTGAAAAAAAGTTGGTAGATGTAATATTTACAATGTACTTTTTATCTAATGTACAATCCAGGACATTATAAATGGGACATTTTTTTGTGAATCTAGTAAATTTGTCTATTTTCCTATAATTTTCAGTTATAAGCTTAATATCAACAATGTTTTCAATTGTGAAGTTGTAGATTATTTTTGTTTCGTACATTTTCGCCTTTTCAAATTTGAATAGCCCCGAATCTTAATTTGTGCTTAAAACGCACGAGCAGAAAATATCGTAACGCTAAATAGTTGTAGCATTCTGTTGTTTCATAAAATAACGTTGACAATTATTGTAATGTTATCAAATATGCCAATATTAGATAGTTGTGCTTATGAATGTAGCTAGTTTCAATTCATGTTGTGATTAGTTAGCATTATTTGTAACGGTTTATGATTGCTTATATGTAGTCAAATCGATTTTAAATTAAAATAAACAAACCTTTTAGTGCTCATACATGTTTATCATTTGTCTTCTCTACAAAACCAAGTGATTAAATGGACCAAGAAGAACAAATAGAAAGTACATATAACGATTGAGGAAATGATAATGCTGGTAAATTGAGAAATTGAGAAATGCAGAAGAAGATGGAATTGCAAAATAAATGATTAGATTGCGAAATGAGGGAGTTGGGACCTGGTAAACGGAAGTGTACAATTGAACACAAGAAAGGTGGTCAGAATAATGCGCTTACGATTAGTATGTTTCATTGTAGACGAAAATAAGAAGGAAGAGAATTCGCACCGGTCAAAATAGAAGATGAATAATCAGCACATATACCAAATAAACCTATTAAACGGTAATACAATTCATGCTAAAAAAATATTATGGAAAGAAAATAGAAGAGAATGACGAATGTGTAATAATTTATTTACTTAAAGACAGCGTTTGATTTCACGAACTATCTGGAAAACATTGGAATAATTAGCAATTGAACGGAGAAACATCCAACGAATTGAAAGTTGATAGAGGAGTAAAACAAAGCGATAGTTTAGTTAGAAGTCCTCTATTATTTGTTATGGATAAATTAATTAAGGACAATAAGAGAAAAAACTAGGACATTGCAAATAGTGATTAGGTATCGGAATCTACAACCTGGTAGAGTAGGATCACTAATATACCGCTAAAATATTAAATTAGAGGCATACATTCCTTCAATCCTATATGGTAAAGAAAACTGTGTAGTTCAAACAAGACGTACAAACCACGAAAGTGACGGACTGATTTTACTTTTCCTACTTGCAATAAATCGTATATAACGCCGTAAATTGGAAGTGCAACTGGACCGACAATGTGGCTTTGCGTTAAACCACGAATTTATCAGAATGATAATCACGTTTTTACCAGTAGTGTATGTTTCTTTTTTATATTAAATACGAAGAAACGTTAATCTTATGGGTACAGAGTTTTTTAAATGCTCTCGTATTTTCATTTCTAACTATTCATTACATTATCGATGTATGGAGATCCCCCAGTGCAAAGTCCAATCTTTGTTTATTCCTAGTAACAGTAATAGAATTATTTCTATTAACGAAGTTCAATGGATCAACATTGGAGTACCTTATCAAGATAACCTCATTCTTTTTAAGATTACAGAGTATTCTATTGCTCATGTTTAAATAAAGGAAAGGACAAAGTTTGTTTTCCTTTTGGCGGTAACGAACTTGTGTATGCTATTGACGCTAAGATATTTTTGGGTTTCTGGTATATACGTTGCTTATGCTATTTATAAAATTCTACTCGTAAAAATATACGCGGTTAGAATCAATAAATAATATTGATATTAGGACATAAAAAATATTATTTCATTGTTTTGTAATTAAAATGCTATCGTGTTGCTTTGTACCTAGCAGTTATTGCGAATTAATAAGTATTTATAAAAAATCGTACATCACTTTGTCTTTAAGTAACCTTTACTTGTCTTACAAAAAACAAAAAAAAATCTTTTAAAAATTGGTTACATAGTGACATAAAATTAGCTTTAATTAGATGTTGGCCTTGCTACTTTAACAATTTAAGTTGAATAATTTATTTAATTCAGAATTCTTGCTAGTAGATAAGATAGTGGTAGTTACAATGGTGTGATTAAATTTATTATTTTTTCCAAATTTATGGACACCAATAACAATAAAGTGAATTTGTTAGCGTTCCTATAACAAAAAGTCGAAACCCCCAATTTATTAAATCGAAACGATGGGTACTTGACGACCTTTTAGTTAGTTAATATCTGCTAATGAAGTGATAAAGAAACTTTAACAAAAGCTGTATAAGTTCAACGAACGTCTTAACCTTTATTATCAAATCTACTTTTGCTGGATTTACTGGATTTCTATAGTAATTATTGAATTGTGACATGTGCATAGTTTTTGTTCTTATTAAAACAAATATTTTGTTTTAACGTGATATAATAATAGATATCTCTTTTTTTTAACAAAGCAATAAGAAGTATAATTGCAGTAACCTACTTTTGTTCCTCTATATTGCCTTAATACAAACATACTTTTTCGTTCATGTAGTAACTTCTAAAAGTTTTCTAAAAGGTTGTAAATCTAAGAAAAAAAATTATTAATCTGGTTGGTATAACGTAGTAGAATCAACGATACACCACCCAATCAAATCTTGAATTTCGTAGGTTGCAAGTATGTACAAACGAAAATCCACGAGTCTTGTTGGGAACGATTTTAAGTTGAAATTCTTGATTAATAATTCAAGGGCACAAACGATTATGATTACGTATTTATTAAATGGTATTCTATTATTAATGTAATCTATTATTGTTTGCTGATGTTCTTTGTGCGGCGCTCAACAAAATACTGTTATCGGGATCCAGATAATTTACTACACGGATGTTAACGTCTGCATCCATTATCCGAAACCTTGGATCCGCATCAGCATTCGCTGTGCGATACCTCGGATCCGGATCTATCATTCGAAACCTCGTACTCGGATCTATTATCCGAAGCGTGTTATCTGAAAACGCTATCCGAAATCTTGGATTCGAATTCTTTATCCAATCGAATCCATTACCCGATAACGTGGATCAAGTCCTGTTTTTTGACAATTTTTTCGAGAGATAGATCGAGTAATTATCAAACAATGGTCACTAGATATTATTGAACGTTTCTGTAATGCAAAGATGCTTTTAATCTGCGACTTACTATTATTCTGAAGCACAGAACTATTGCACTTTTTCTCCATATAACGCCCATTTGATGTTTTTTTTTTTATTATTGAACGCTTTCTCAAACATGGATCATTTACTTTCTATATTGTAAAATAATAATGGATCTGGAGATGAGAATCGGAAAGTGGATCTGGATCCGAGAATCGCATAGTGGATTCGGATCCATAGGGTACGAATATCCGGATACCTCTGGATTCGGATATCCTTTACGGAATTGATATAATATGTAAATTGTATCGGCATACTCATTCAATGTGAAATTTATAATAGTGAATATTTAAATACAAAAGTTGATGATGAACGAAACAAGAAAACGAAAAAAACTAAAAACTGCTAATGAGGTAAAAATGAGAAATAAATAATCACAAAAAACATGAAATAGAAAACTAAATCACCCGAAAAATAATGTGACAAATGTAATTGTGAAAATCAATGAAATTGCGTTATCGTGAATACGGTATTGTAGTGCGTTGTCACATACAAACTTGTGCCATAATTGCAAATTAATAAAAAAGTTATAATAAGATGGAATGTTAATAACGTTCTGACTTTATTGTTATAGTATACGTAGGCACCAAAAATAAATTAATATTTCTATTTTGAACATTAGCATCACGCATTAGTCGTTGACATCTCTCTCGTGGAATAGATATCCAAGCAGAGCGCACTACTTCTCGTAATTTAGCGACATAGGTAGGGTTTTTGATTCTTTACATTAACCCATAAGTTTTCTATCGGGTAGATATCCGGCGATTCAGTTGGCCAAGTATTATTCTCGTTAAATGTATTTTTACTCTTTCTGTTTGGGTTTTTTTCCTGCTGATAGACCCAATGAAGCGTAATTTTTTTCTTCTGAGTAAGATAACATGATCTTAAGAATTTTAAAAACTGGACTCAAACCATACCAAATAAAGTAGTATTCTTGTTTTGATGTTTCTTAATCTTAACAGTAGTAGTTGGGCCTTCTAGCGTAGAGATCGCTTCTAAGAGACGTCTTCTTGCCGCGAAACTATTAATATTAGGGTTTAATTCATTAACAACACTAGAAGATGTTACTAATGGGTCACTTCTCACAAGCTTTACCTTTTTTCTGTTTTTTTCAGTAGTTTGCCACCTCAATTTTCTTCTCTATTTTGCCAATTAGTTTCATTTGAACTTTTTCTTTTTCTTTTAGCCGATTAGTCCAGTACAGTTTGCAGTTTTGATCCCACGTCCGCAGTTTTAAAATTAATTTTCTTTTTTGTGCTGTGCAACACTGTGCGCGATTCGTGACAATAAGATTATTACCTAAGTTTTAATGGAATTTTTTTATCAAAAACAAACCACTGCTATTTTATTCCACAGGCATATTAACTCAGTGCTTCTAAACTTCAATGAATCCTTAGACGATTGGGTGCAGTGTTTTATAAGAATGTCGATGTTGAGATATTTAAGTCTCTCTGTTTCAATAAAAAATTAGGTTGAACAAGAAGTCGTAAAACAAAAAACAGTTGCTACTTGACACCGCTATTCTTTTGCCCAGGTTTGTATGTTCTTTTCTGAATACAGAACTATTCAAACAAATTCTAATGCGGTGCGGTAACATTTAGACTAGTTTCACACAGGCGATTTTTAGTAGTGCTACTGTGTATGAAAGAATATTGGTGGTGCTGCTAAAAGTCCCTTGTGCGATCCCTAGTCTATAGGCCAGGAATAGATGACCGCGTAAAACGCAGCTCAAGAAATGAATCTCGCTGATTCAGTGCGTTGCAGCAGATAAGCGTTTACATAGCATGATACCCGCAAACAAACCCAACATTAGAAAAAAAACGCTGCGTTTCCCATGCTGTGTTTTCTGCTGTTTTGGCCTTAAACCACAAAAATTATACGTTATTCCATATTTTACATTTTTTAATCAACAGATGGTAAAAAAAATGCTTCCAAACATATTAAAATTTTAAACTTTCTTGATTTTGTATGTACAGAGAAATTATTGTAGGGCATTTAATTATTAAGAAAATCGACTGAGAATCTCGTGAAGGATATCCCTACGTGTAGTTGTTTCCCCATTTTATACACACCTGTATTTGGTAATGGACTTCGATCAGTTTCATCGATTCAAAATTTATGTACTCATTACCGATTAGAGGAATTTTTTTTTGCAATCAATGAAGAAACTGGTTAACCTCTTAGCCATACGCGAAAACGTATGTTTGATATTGCGTTGGTCCGAACACATTTAAAAAGTTTGCGATGACGAAATCGCGAATATAGCATTGACCTTCAAACTGAAGTCACTTTTGTAAAGACTTACAAAAGCTTTTAATATCATTCTTATCAGATATGATATTTTCGTTTTTTGATGTAATCTAGGCAAAATTTTTGCAAATCGCGAGTACATTGTACTTGCTTGCTATCATTTTTATTAATAATTATTATTTTAAGGACATAAGTACTTAAATGATACGAAACAAATGTTCCCTTGATGGAAACATTTGAATTGATTGCCATTATTTTTTTTCCTTGCATTTCTATTAATCATATTTATGACCTATTGTTTCCCTAATTTATCTAATATTTCTCTTTATTTCGTAAATATTTCAATTAGAGGAAGTTATGGTTTTCTTGAAAAAAGTCAATTAATTTTTTATTATTTTAATTAATTCGATGTTATCCCCGATTCAAGGACATTTCCGGTCTCACCGGAAGTAATGTAAACTTTCTTATCCTAAATGAAACAACCTGTATATTCTTACGTTTTTAGAAAGGTAGTAGAAAGACATACACGACATTACTACACATGTTATACTTTAACTTAAGAAATATTACGATATGCAGCAATAAAGGTTTTGATAGTCTGTTTTTATACTCAGTTGGCTGAGCAAAATTCTCAGATTCTTCTACGAGCCCAAGTTCATCCAAAAAGCTGGTTGCTAGGCAATGTAATCATAACAATTGTCAATCTGATAAATTTCAAGTTTTTTTAATATTTGCTACTTT
This sequence comes from Marronus borbonicus, assembly GCA_902655005.2. Lineage (NCBI taxonomy): Eukaryota > Metazoa > Arthropoda > Insecta > Coleoptera > Scarabaeidae > Marronus > Marronus borbonicus. Next base: position 2,457,915 of record LR737391.1, on the reverse strand, counting down.
TCTAGTACCGGAAATATTTGATGCAACTTTGTTACTAAATAGCTAATTGACCGGGTAGATTGGATAAAATCTACAAGGTGAACTGCATTGACAGTAGATAATGAGACTGAGTTGCAAATTATTAGACAACTTACTGCGTACATAAAGTGATGATTGTTGCCAAATTGATCGAGTATTAAAAATTGTCACACGTTTGTTTTGCTTGATTCGTGCGAAAGCCATACTAAAGCAATCAACATATACTATACCTAGTCACAAAGTCGAACGAACTCACAATGCATGATTAATTAATTCTAACAAAATTCGATAAAGAGAAGAAGTAATAATAATGATGAGGGGAAAGTAATAACGAGAGGCGCTTTTACTAGCTAACTGAGTATAAAAAACAAGAACATATTATCAAACTCTTTATGGCCACACATTGTGATATTTCTTAAATAAAAGTATAGTACGTGTAATACTGTGGGATTCGTTCTCCTATTATCCTTTCAAAAACATGAAAATGTATAGGGTCTTTAAGTTAAGATAAGAAAGAATCGAACGCTAACATTTCCTGTTTAAAAATTAGTGTGAGGAGGTCTGTATATTTGTCACGCACATGTTTATGTAATTCTAAGTACTAAACTTAAAGTAAAGTTCATCGATAGAACTCTCGTCACTGAATCCAAAGAAAAAAACCTTAGATATTTTGCGGAAACACTTGTGTTCTCTAAATTACGATAAATATTAATTTCTGCTAAGCGTGGCAGGGCGAAGTCCTTTGGAAACTATTCTAGGAATTACATCGTCATTAAAGCTGACTCATTTCAGAATATTATGATATCGGCCGTGTTTAAAGTCCTTTAAAAAATATATAATAACTAATCAGTAAGGTTCCAAACTTTTCCTTACATTTGGTACATTTTCGATTGAATTATTTGCATTTATTTTTTTCAGTATGGCAGAGTGAATATTGAGGTAGCACAGAAGAAGGTCCGCAAAGATGATAGTGATGAGGAGGAAGATACGGTTGCCTTACCAGAAACTGGTGGGGAATCTAAGTCGGAAATTGCACAAACTGTACCGCAAGGAAACTTATTACCAAACGGTGTTGTTAAGAATGGCTACTTTAACCATAATGGAACCTCTTTGATTAACAGGGAAGATAACTTGATTCTTTTACCTGAACCACCAAAAATACCAAATCCACCTCATTGCGATACTGATGTTTCTGAAGCAAGTCTCAATAAAGATGATAATGTGGTAAGTGTCTGCTATAAAAGGATACCTTTGTTCATTTCTGTCGCACATAAAAATAATTTTATATTCAAAAGGATTACGTCCAGATTAAACGTTTCAGTTGTCTTAATATTTTTCAAGGTCAAATGATAAATTTGCCTTATCGATATTTTTTTTATAACTGAGAACATTAATTATGATTGTATCCTAATAATGTATAAACAAAGTATGTATGTATGTACTTGTGGACTTTAACATTTAGTCGTACATAACGTAGTAGTAATTTTCAGTAAAATTGCACAACAAATATTACGGTAATTTGTTTGCGTTGTTGTTACTAAGTTATTATTTACTTTACGATGCAAATCATCTTTTATCGGTTTCAATAAATAATTCCTTATTTGAATGCAAAATTTTTATTGCTTTTTAGTCGTAAACAATCTTGGACATCGCCGAACAAAAATAAATTTTCCATTACTCAGCATTTATTTAATTTAATTTAATTAATTCATGGTGGCGTATTCCATGCCTACTTTCGTACAAATTAGTGTTTTTATTCATCAAAAGATAATTGAAACTCACATTACTTTAATGATACTTAAGTGTTAATAGTCATATATTTACTTGTATTTTAAAAATTCAGGTCAAACACTTTGAATTGTCAACATGCTTCGATTACATTAAGGCGGGCATGGAAGCTATTATCGAAGATCAAGTAACATCTAGATTTGTGGCCGAAGAATTGAAAAACTGGAACTTACTAACGAGGACAAATAGACACTACGAGTTCATCTCGTGGCGTTTAACTTTCATATGGATGTGCGGCTTTTTTGTCCGATATTTCTTCTTATTTCCTCTGAGAGTGATCATATGTTGCATTGGAGTGAGTAGAGTGTGTTTGCTTTACCAACTTTTTTACGCCTAAGTTAATTGCGCTGAAATCATCACACGAATATAATGAAAAAATTCTATTTAATTACACGACTTAAAAAGTACCGTAATTGCTGCTTTCTGTCTATTATAAAGAAATATTTTTTAAGTACCATCAAAACACGGCGTTGAGATAGCTAATAGATTGCAAGTGACATATAAAATTAATTATCGCAATCTACATTGATGTACAAAATTATTTTAACCTCACAATAAAATAATATTTTTTTGTTTTATGTGTGCGTAAAGACTAAAGTTATTTTTTTCTATAGCTTTCTTTTCTTATTTTTTCTACTGGATTCATTTCATTTCTACCGCCGAACAGATTAAGAAGCTGGATCTACAATCGTTGCTATGTAATTTCCAGTAGAATATTAATACGATCTATATCTGGCGCAATTACATTTTATAACAAACAATATAAACCTAGATCTGGCATCTGTGTGGCCAACCACACTACACCGATGGACGTGCTAGTATTATCCAATGATAATAGCTTTTCATTGGTGAGTTCAAAGATGAGTAGTTCGCAAAATGAGGGAAGATGTCGCTTGTATCATAAAATGTTGAAATGTAGTTAGTAAATAAACAAACATGTTTAATATGCATTTTCAGAAGGTGATCTTTGAGATCCTACAATGTGTTTTTTATTATGCTCATTTCGTAGTGATTAGTAGTTTTCTGTCTGTATTGTTTGTAGCTTTTGGGATTTTACAGGTCTTATGGTTGACGATCTGTACAGCAATGGTAGGTTATGTATCCGAAGGCCCGTTCAAGGCCTGGCTCAACAGTAAAGTGTCGATTATGTGTTTTGGGATATTATCTAGTGCTTTGTCCTCAGTCATAACATATCATAATAAAGAAAACGCTCCGAAAAATGGTATATGTGTAGCTAACCATACATCACCTATAGATGTTCTAATGTTGATGTGTGACAATTGTTACTCGCTGGTAGGTCTTATTTTTTGCCTGTAAACTGTTAATGATAGATCAATGGCATTCGATTAAAATAGGCTGCGAATATAAGTACATGTTTTTAGAGTAACATCCTTGCCCAGCTTAATTGGGGATACAAAAGATAATTTGATACTATATCAATTTCATAAATGGCTTTATTGAAATATAAATGCATGTGTTTTATACATGATGTTTCATGAGAAATTATAAATATTTCAGGAGATGATATAGTATTGAGGATGCATGTTTATATGAAATTTTTTACTCAATATTATCACATCTTAAAATATTTATAATACCTCATAAAATGCCATCTATCATTCTTGCACTTTAATGAGTTTTTCTCTTAGTGCAGATGTTTTAATTGTGGAATAACTTGTGTGCATGCCTTCCTTTTACTGACAAATACTCGGGAGTATTATTGAATGAGATATAGTGTCGTTACTAATTTTTACAGTTTAATCCAGGGTTTGAAAGGTATACATTACCGGTAGGTTTGGTCAAGAGAAAAAATATACAATACTTTTGTTGTGAGTTTTAGTGGATTCAAAAATTACATATTTGTTTTAAACATTTGTAATTTAAATAAAGGATGCAGTAAACCTAATTAAATATTTCATGGTGTGTAAATTACCAATAGATGTGCCTGGTATTCAGAGAATATCCCATTAGTTTTTTTTTTTAATTACAGGCAATGAATTGACAGTATCATACAAGTACAGGGTTTATTATACCCTTTCTTCTTTCTAGATGCTCCTATTTCTTTCGATAATTATGTTACAGTAAGTGAAAAATGCTTCATGGTGAAGCTATACATGTTGCTTTACGATGTAGGATAATACCATTCCACCAAGAAGGCAAATCGGCGAAAAATTAATCTCGCTCTGTTGATTGTTAACCCTACAGTGAATATGTTAGGCCTAATGGGCCCGATTCGTTAATTGCATTTACTGACGTTTTCACTGTAGGGTTAAATATACCAGTCACTTATATGAAGAAGCCTGGTTGGAAGGATGCGAGTGTCTAGGACCATAACAAGTACCAGGAAAGCGAAACCAGCAAAAACTAGCACCAGGGATTGGAAGTGTATTCAATAGACAAGTCTGTAGTGAGCATATGAACGTCAAAATTAGACCATAGAATAATGAAAGAACGTTCTGCAGACTCCATGTGTTTGGTCAGAGAAACGCGCGAATTGATCAACGAATGAGTGGATGATTTTGGAGTGTATTGTAGGAAGAGTCAAACATGGTGGTGATTTATTGATACTCTGGAATTCGGAATAAGATAGAAGGAATAATCCGAAAAGAGCAGTACCGTGAACTGTTAGAACCCGATGCTTTCTTTCTTCTGGTTCACGATGCGTCGTCCTTAACTCTTATGTATGTATGAACAGTATTTCGGGCGCTGCAAAAATTAATTGAAAAGGATGCGTTGGAGTCACGCGAAGAGTGGATTTTTTATTGAAACAAATTAAACACTATTGTACAATAGAAATACCAATTTTGGTTTAGTAGTTTTCACTGGTGAAGCGTGTAATTTATGTTGGTGAGATTAAAGATGTCAACGTAAGATAAAACATATCTGTTTATCATGAAGTTCGATTTGACTTTATTTCATTTTATTAAGAACGTTTTTTTTAAAGGCGTGATCAGTAGATAGTTCGCCTAATAGTTATTTTTCTATGCTTAATATTCCTTCGATAATCGGTCATACTTGCAGTTATAACAAATATTGTGAGTACTAATTGTATAAGTTGTGTGGTCTATTGGTGGACAATCTAATTTGTTGTTTACAAGATATCTAAAAAAGGCAGTAGGATGATGTGTTTCTCTCTGTCTGAAAATATATTGACTAATATATTTTATAATTGTTTGTAGCAAAAAAATTATAGTTCTGTTCTGTGACTTTTCTAATATATCCTAAGAAACTTTTTTACTGTCCAAGAATTTTTAAATCAAAATGAAAATAAAACTTACTTTCTCGAAATTTCCAAATCGAACTTCTAATTCTATAATTTGTGAATGAATTATTAAATATGAAATACCAAAATAAAATAAGATTTTAATTCTAACAACCACAATAAACTGTATATACTGTAATGTTTTATAGGAGGGAAAAATTTAAAAGTGTATGATTTTTTGAAATTAATTAATTTTAAATTTAAGGTTTGTGGAATTCGGGAGTTTCCAGAAATTTAAATTCAAATTGATAGCAACAAATAAAATCGGATGGGTATTAAAATTTGAAACGAGAAACTAACCTGAATTTGTCGACGTTCTAACACATATGAACACTGTATTTATATGTTTCTTATTAGAACCTAGCTTATTTAAATCACTATACTTGACTTTCACTTCGAATTAATAGTAGAATTCAAACGATGAATTTTAAATTAACGTCGCATCACTCCTTTATTTAATCGTGATAGCGATTGCTTAAACATAGCCACTTTTGATAATTTTTACCTTTCGAAAAATACATGATAACAAATCTCAATTGGATACTCGTATTTCTAGAAATAGCGTAATGCAAGCGATGCAGGCACGCAACTGAAACATTATTCTCTGACATGTGACATCACTGACAACTGTACAAAACTAGATAGAAGACGTAGATTTCTGCATTCGTCAATGACACCATACTGTGGATTTCTGGTTTGGAACCCCGTTGTTATCGTAGCTTCCGGCAACGTTTCGTCTTCACTCTTATGGAACAGCCTCGGAGCTGTTACTGCGCACTGACTAGGGACTATAAACCCTTCCACAGCGAATCATCCCCAGTCAGTGTGTAGTAGCAGCCCTGAAGATGTCCCATAAGACTGAGGGCGAAATCTCGGCAGAACTAACCCGGAAATTAAGAATATAAAGAAGACAATTATTTGGACGATACTTAACGAAACTACGACTGACGAAATCATTCTGGAGATTGCTGTAGGAAAAAAATTATCTTAAATCGAAAGATTTAGGATGTAAGGAAATTGAATTTTGACGTTGAATGTGTAGACATACTGAACTCACTATGCTCGGAGCTAAGGACAGCTAAGCTCGATGTTGTAAATTATAACACTACAATACATATGTATAGAAAAACAAGAAAATTTCTTTCATCAATATATGAAGTAGACGAAGACGACATGTATAACACTAAACAGATGACATACGAGACCACAGATTTGACAGCTGTTGCTTTATTCACGTTTCAAAGCAAATTGCTTGCCAATGTACGCAAGATATGTTGCGTGCACCTGGTTTTCACAGACTAGTTCTCCTCAGCGATGTCAGTTGGGTAAATACCCGATGGGTGGGTGGAAAAAAAGGGTATATATCCAATATTTACCCATACTAATTTTTTACACCTAAAAACCTGGATGTAATGGACGTACCTCTTTAATGGGTTTGATTCTGTACAACCATCTGGAAATTTTAAAATATGAATAATTACTATTTTGCCTGTCCGTAGAGCGTCTTCAGGTGCAGCATTCCCTAAATTGGAGTAACGAAAACCCTACTCTGAGATTTGCGAGGCCAGGTTTCGAACCCGCTACCCCGAGACTGCCAGCCCAGCGCGCTAAATATTTCCTGAAAAACCGCATAATGTGATAAGTTCATTCATGGTTTTCCTTGCTTTCTTAGCGATCTCATTTTGTTTGGCTCCAATGATGACGCGTAAGAGTTGGATGCAATTCATTTAGGAGCCTCGTCAGATTTCCAGAATCATAAAGATGTTGAGAATCTTATAGCACATTTAGACAGAGAACAACAGCAAGGCAATGATTTAAGAGATGACAATGAAAACAATCGTTCCTGTTGAGTTTGCACATCGATAATTTTTAATGAATCTTCAAGTTTACTAAGTACTGCAATTAGCCCTGTTGCCGGAGTGTTATTATTATTCAACAATCTTCATTCTTAAAGCAGCTGCGTCTCATACTTAAAAGTGTTGATCATCATTTCCATAGTGTTTATAATAATAGGTTACGGTGTAATTTACTTTGGAAAAAGTATGCTATGGTTAAGTTAAAATTTGCGGTTGTGATCCATAGCTGAATATCATATGTTTATTTTTACTTGATAATACGGATTTACTGCCCATTAGCTATTTGTTTCAATTTTTATCCAAGTTCTTTTGACTCTTTTACAACGTTGGATTATGAGTGTCTATTTAATTTGATATGTGGGTATGTGCGATCTGTAAGAAACTTTTTAGAGGGCCGTTATCGATATTTCGAAATTCATGGAGGCATATCTAAAGCCTTGGATAAGCATCATTAATGCTGTTTACCCAGTACACTGTATTATTCATAAAATAATGATAATTAAATTAATACAGGTGATTCATATAAATTAATAAAGGCGATTTATGGTTTTAAGCCTTGTATTTTAAGTTGTATTTGAAAGGGCAAATTATTTTTTTCTTATGCTACTGTTTCTAACCTAATATCATTTGTTATTTAAATATAGATATACAGCATATAGTCTTATCAAGTTAATTATTAACAAATAAATATTGCGATTTTGATATACAGCGCGCGGCAAAATTATAGAATAAATTAATTAAATTCGAAGCAATTTGTTTTTCGAAGAAATGCTGGAAATTTATTTTTTATTTTTAAAAAATAAGCATTTTTGCATCGATTTTAGTTTTTTCCACTTTTTTTTTTGAATGAAGATGGGAAACTGGATATTTTGTCAAGTAATGATGAGAATCCTCATGGTGTAGTTCATGAAGTTTCTCAAATTTGAATCATATTAGCCCTGACATGTACAAAATGAGTGTGGGAAAAGATTTGCGTAAAATAAAATTCACTTGTCGGAGCATTTCTTCGAAAAACAAATAGCTTAAAATTTGATGAATTGTTTATTTAATATATATAGAATATACGTAATACATCAATGTATATCCGAAATTTTGATAGTTATGTGCATATCATATTTTCGAACCCTGGTTTAAACTGTAAATAGGTGTTTAGAATGTTCTCATTGTTCAAATGTTATCTTATTTGCAGCAATATAGTCCATTTAGCTATAAGAATATATACATTTTAGATTGGTCAAAGACACGGAGGCTTTTTGGGCGTTGTCCAAAGGGCCTTAGCCAGAGCATCGCCTCATATATGGTTTGAGCGGTCTGAAGCGAAAGATCGTCATGCGGTAGCTGCAAGGTAAGCCTAAAGATAATAATACCAACAAGCATTCTAAATTATAACTCCCACAGATTGAAGGAGCATGTTAGTAATCCAAACAATCCGCCGATCCTAATTTTTCCCGAAGGCACATGTATTAACAACACATCTGTAATGCAGTTTAAAAAAGGTAGTTTCGAAGTCGATACCGTTATTTATCCAGTGGCTATTAAATATGATCCAAAGTTCGGAGATGCTTTCTGGGACAGCAGCAGGTACTCATATATGCAATACTTGTACATGATGATGACTAGTTGGGCAATAGTATGCGAAGTATGGTATTTGCCTCCTATGTATAGGAAGGAAGGAGAAAATGCAGTAGACTTTGCGAATAGGGTGAAAGGTGTAGTTGCTAAGCAAGGTGGATTAGTTGATTTAGTATGGTAAGTTGTTGAAATCTTAAGATTGTGGTTTTATATTATCTTATCTATATTTTCACAGGGATGGACAACTAAAACGAATTAAGCCAAAGAAAGAGTGGAAAGAAAGACAGCAAGAAGAATTTAGCAAGAAATTGATTTAGATTTAAGTCTCAAAGTGTTACTTTGTATATACATGATGTTTTGATAAGTTTAGTGAATGATGTTAGTTCATATAAGTTATCAAAAAAAAGACAAATAGTAATTTCGGTAATATTTGCGAAGTTATGATTAAATGTCGAGCATATAATCATCCTTTCAGCAGTTTATGATAAAGTAATAAACATGGCAATATTTTTTGGCATTACTTAACGCGTTAATTACAAAAAGATCTTGTGATGTTGGAATTTTTAGTAGACTTTCTCTTTCTGTTAATATTTCTCCTGATATTATTTCTGTTTTTTCCTTAGAGTGTTTGTAGAATTTGCAAAATAAAAAAAAGATAAGTGAATATTGTCGGAAGCTATCGCTTATCATATTTGAATGTATCGTAGTTGCATTTATTATTTTTATACATGATTATTTATGATTATATTTATTTGTAAACTCTATCCATGAAAGAATTAGTAACCGGGTTGGGTGTCTAGTCTTTCCGCTAATAATACCCATTCTTTCCCACTAGTAGGTTACAGGTGATCCCTTGCAATATTTCTCTTTGGATTTCGTAATTTACTCAAACTACATCTTATGAAATCCTTGGACAAATAATTTATTACATAGTTGTGTATATTTGAAATCAAGAGATGTAAATAATCTTAACAACACAACCAATCTATTTCTATACATATTTTAACAATATTTTTATACATTTTGGTATAAATTAAGGCGTTATTTTTGTTGATTGTGAGGAAAACTATTAATTTTAGTACTATCGATAATACTTGTAGGTAACGGGTTGTTGCGCTTTTGGCGTCGCAATCTATATATAGGACTATGAAATTTCTAAAGACTGATTTTACGCATCACAATTATTGATATTTAAGTGCAGATCATGATAAGTTTTTATTATTTTTAATATTAATGTGTAATATGCTACAACCTATCGAAGGCGATAGAACGACTTTTATAATTAATTGTATCTGTGTGTTATGTCGCAAAATTGTTGAAAATTTTGTTATTCAGTTTATATGTTATAAAAATGCTTTAAAAGTTGCTGGCGTGTAATAGTTTTATTTAATATAAAAGGATCATACACAATATTGTATTTATTATACCTTTTGTCTATTAAACTAGCGCCGAAGTTTTTAATTATACCGTTTACATCCTGGAATAACTGCCGTACTTATTGATCTCGAAAGTTACAAATCCCGCGGTGTAAACGGCCGTTACTACCCGCGATTAATTGTTAATCTACTACTGTTACTGTAACGCACGTAGATTAGTAGCTGCCGGCTTTAGTCAGCTTAACCACTAGGCCTACCTGTATCGAACATTTATTTTTTACTGTATCATTTGCAGAATGCGGACCGACAATCGCCTCTATTACTTCTATACATATTTCGTCTGTGGCTTTTTAATCTTCATTTCTAACTCGTTTTCTGATGCGATTATTTTCTATATCTTTTTTATATAATGCTAGCAAATTTTAGTTTGTCCCACAGTTATTGCTTTTTTTTTGTTTTCGATTTAATCTTTATTTTTCAATTAGCTTTGGAATTATGGGGTCTTAGTTTACTTTATATTATTTAATTGAGGATTTCCAGACATTTTTATTTTTATTAAATTTGATTTCCTATTAGAGGAATAAATTTGTATTTTAATTTATGCAAGTATATTAATTTGGTTGTTTTCTTTTGTATTTACTTTGTCATCTAACAAACATCTCCGCCAAGAACTGCAAGAGTTGCTTTATATGAAGAAAAATTGCTAGCCCTTTGTTTACCTCCATCTCCAGTCGTAAACAAGATGGGGGGACGTAGTTAGAAGTCTTATAATTTTATTGCGACAAATTGGAGAAAGTTAGGGCTTAGACTTAGAATACTTGTATGTTGATATTAGAATGTGCTTAGTATCCAGGGCCCTGCAGTGATTTCAAAAAATATTGGAAAAATTATGTAAAAGCCACCCTCTCCCCATAAATAATATATGAACATTTTTAGCACACCAATAACACATACAGTTACAAGAAAATACGAGAAGTAATAATTATAGCGTGTTTTTTTTTGTCAGTTAAGGTATCGAAATGCCGCCCCAAAAATTAAAAACATCATCTAATATCTTTGCAGTGCAATGGTTATTTAAACCCGACTAGTTAGCTTGGTAGTTATTATGGTACTTAAAACAAAGCTGAAATTAATGCTATCAAAAATTTTCCCTAATTTTATTTTCTGTCTATTAAATTAACAAACTACATAGCTATGTAATTATGCAAATTACTCTCCTCTGTTAGTTTCTA